>APFE030251814.1:0-18691 GCA_000404065.3 Pinus taeda
TTTGATTCAAATAAACTAGGCAAACTTAAAATCATACCCCATATTATATATATATTTCTATTGTGGATATAATGAATTTTTTGTTATTATTTGTTAAATGGAGAAATTTAAGAAACATTTTACAGTAAATAACATGATCTACCAAGTTCTTGGAAATTCTAAATGGTATTGTGTTGTACCATAGTTTGATGAAATAGAAATTCCACTAGGCAGATTAGGTAAAGGAAGTACAGTTTCATTGTGTTGCGCACCATCTTTCTCTTTGAAAATATTTTCCTTGAGCCTTCTTGTAGCTTGGATGGGTACATATCTTGTAACATTGGGCACTCCAATATGGACATGCTCCTCATTTCTAGAAGCACATTTTGGTAGCTCAACCATGATCAAGCATAGTCATCATTGGCCAACCATAATCAAATTAGAACATTCCATGCTCTAACGACTCATAATTGTCAATTGTGGTCAACGATAGTTAGAAATGTCAAACATGGTCAACCAAGGTGTTTATGGTTCAATGTAGTTGTAGCTATCACAAACATTTTTATGTGGTTGATATACGCTGATCAGTGGAATTTTCCACCTTTTATACTCCAATTAGTGTATGAAAATGACATCGATCGATGTATATCAACCACGTTGGTAAACACCCCTATGCTATTTATGGAATAAATAAGAAAACATAATATTCCTCCACTACCTCTTCTTTCATTCTTTCAATAACGTTTCTAATAAAAGAACATGGCCCTTCATTAGTATATAATGTGGCCATGTTTCCTTTTGCTTCAATAATGCATGGATGTGGACCCATACTTGTTATGGGTGTGTATATCAATACATGGACATGGACCAACACTTGCCACAAACATGTAGATCAATGCATGCACATGGAACAACACTTACGAAGAGGATGTAGATCATGAGTAGAATCTCCAAGAGGTTTGTTGGATGCTCATGAGTAGAATCTCCAAGAGGTAGGTCATTATTCTCTATTTTACTTTTCTTTCATTGTTGACTCTTCATAATGTCCCATTAATGTACTTGAAACATTCACATCCAATTTTTCAATCTCTCAATAGACGATTCATTTCCATCGATCACTCCCAACCTCTCCCAATCCACAAGGGATAATTTTTCAAGTGCATGAAGCGCCAACCCACTTTCCTTTGTAATATTCAACTCCAAATTTGTGTTCACCTCAATAACCAAACTCTTTTGTATGTAAGTCGTAATATTCACCTTCATTTTTCTCACTTCAGTAATCAAGATGCTTTTTATGAAGTCAATTCTCACTATACTTAGGCAAAGTTTCACCTTGGTTTATGTGGGAATCTTCTTGAAAATGGTCCTTCGTCTAACCATGTTGTAAATTATATCACCTTCTTCCATATCCAAGAGATGCATCATAATTTCCATTTCTAACGGGCCTCTATTTTCTACAACTTGCAAATGAACATTATTTTGAATGGTTTTATCTTCTATAATTTCCTCCTCCAAGAAGTATTTAGCTATAATTCAATTTTTTTGTCTTTCCATTTTTCACTAACATGGTGCTTTATTAGTATATAGTGTTGTCAAGTTTCTTTTTCTCCAACAATACATGGAGATGGAGCAACATTTGATGAGAGAATGTAGATTAATGAATGGACATAGACAAACATTTTTTACAATTATGTATATCAATGTGGACATGGACTAACACTTGCCCTTAACACATAAATCATGAGTAAGATCTTCAAGACATGGACCAATACTTTCAATCTAAATCTTGCTAATCCTTTAATCATTTTATTAAATGATTTGATATTCTTTGCTATAATGTATGCTTACCACTTAAATTTTTTCTTCACATCATATTTTTATTATATACTAGTTTTTGTTTATATTAAAGCTTCAAATGTTAAAAAAAAAAAACAAAACAAACATACCTTGAATTTCCTCAATTTATTTCATTAACCAGATGAATTTAAATAAAGCAAATTAAGCAAACTCAAAATTGATAATCACATAGTATATGAATTAAAAAAATAAGAAACATTTTATAATGGAGCACCTGATCTACCTTGGAAATGCTAGATCATATTGCCTACTGCCATAATTTGATGATGAAAGAGGGTTCGCACTGGGCACAGATAGACTAGACAAAGGAGGCACAGTGTGGCTGTGGGAGTTGGTAGCACCATCCGCATCTTTGAAAATATTTGCCCTCAATCTTTTTGTAATTTGGATGAGTGCATTTCTAGCAACACTGGGGTCTCCAGAAACCTGAACGAGCTCCTCATTTTCGGAGGCACATTTTGGTCGCTCCTCTTTGCGAAATATGCGAATATTTGCTCCAGTGTGCTTCCGCATGTCACTGATGATGTTGCCACCTTTACCCAGAAGGCAACCAATGTGCTTTGACGGAACAAGAAGCCTTGTACAAATGCCAACTTCATCATTGTCATTGTCACTAGTGCTTCCACTAGTCTTTCCTTGCAATTGGAGGACTGCCTCAAGCGTAGGTGAAACACCATCATTAGCCAACTCTGTTGAAGAAACCATAATTACACGTTCATCTGAATCTGATTGTGCGTCTTCAACCTTAATACTTGCTCCTGTATCTTTCCTCATGCTTTTGATGATATTGCCGCCCTTACCAATCACACCTCCAATTTTATCATTTGGGCATACTATTCGAATACGAAACTCCTCCGGACTTTTCTCAACAGCAGAATTCCCAGATTTCGGAGCAATGGGAAGAGCAGGGTTATAAGTAAGAGGCCATATTGAGCTTCGAGCTTCACTTCCATATCCTCCCAGTGCTGGTAAATGGCCGGAGGCATAAGTACCATTTACTCTTGGAGCACCTGAACTGTGATGAGCAAACAGTGAATCTCGTTGTGGAACATAATTTGGCGGAGTAAATAATGCGGGCACACCAGAAGGAAGGAGTGAAGTTGGGTTCGTTGCAGATAAAATATCAGTCCAAGGAATTTGCTCCTTAGGTGGGTGTTTATACAGAAAAGCTGAAACTGCATACAGTGCTTTCTTGACAGCGGTTGCATCTCCAGATATGACAACGACTTCACCAAAACTAAAAGCACAGGCTGGCAACTCATCTTTTGGCCGTATCTGAATTTGTGCCCCGGATTCGCTCCTCAATTTTTGAATGTTATTTCCTCCTTTTCCAATCAAACCTCCAATCTGGCTGTTAGCAGCCAGCAACCGAGCATTGTGTTGTCTCTTTTTGTCGTCGGCGTCATTATCTCTAGCAGAAGAAGATTGTTGAACAATAACAGAATGCACTCTAAGAAGAGCATCCTGAGCAGGACACACAGGTTCAACTTCAACTTCATCCTCATTGCAATCCTTCTCCTTGTCGTTGCCTGACGGTGAGCTGAAGATTACTATCACGCGATCATCAACGCCTGAAACAGCATCTATAACTTTGATCTTCGAACCCGTCTCTCGACTCACTGATTTTATAACTTTACCCGCCTTTCCTGTAACACTTCCTACCACATTAACAGGGCATAGTATGCGATACACAGTACTGTCAGCGCCAGGCAGAGTTCGCTCTCTACCAGTGCCAGAGTTCCGCCTCTTATTTCCAGAGTCATTGTTCTCTGGAACCTCATTTTCCCTGCGTGCTCGCTTTCCAATGGCAGAGTAAAACCCGTCCATTGCAGGCAATCCTTTCACTTTCACAAATAAAAACTCTCCCTCTTTTAAGGGAAAACGCTGAGCCACGAGAAGAAGTTTCGTGTATTTGAATCCTACCTGTCTTCTTAGTCTTCCACACCCTCCCGTCCACGCCACTGGATTGACCCCTTTTATATGACATGCGTTAGGGCTTTATTAAAGCCGACAACTTGTTCAACCGGCACCCTCGCCTTAAGACTCACGTGTGGGGGTTTGGTTTCCACTTCAATAATAGTTATGGTTGTTTGGACAATTGGTATTAACAAGTTATAATAATAATATTTATAGTTGTTTGGACAATTGGTATTAGTAAGTTATAATATTGAGTCATAATATTGCAACAAAATCTACATATAGTTTAAGAATCTCCATAGTTAAGAATCTTGTTATATGCATTTTTAAATTTATACATGTTTAACTCATATGTTAATTCTTTAATAATAATTGTAATGATGATGTTAAAAGTTACTTTGCTTTAACTTATATATTAATTCTTTTAATAATGATTATAATGATGACGATGATGATGTTAAAAGTTATTTAATATATATATTACTAGAGAGAGGAAGAGGGGATGTATATAAGCATCTACCAACCATTTAATTTATATGGTTGCATTAGTTAATTAGTTTAAACAACTTTAATGAATTTGTAAATGATAATGTCATTAGGCTAAACCTTATAATTACCCATGAGGTTTAAACCAATCGGTTTGTGTGGCGTTTAGTCTGCACAAGGTGACAAGGGTCAAATTTCGCGGGGAAGGGTAGAAATTGAATATTCCTAAACTTGTTACTTAATTTTCTTTTTATTGTTGATTTTGTATTACTTTTGCTTTGATTATATATATTTATCTAAAATATTAATTATTTAGTTAGTTAAAAAAATGAAATTAAAAAAATAATAATAATGATAATTATTATTAATCATTAAACCATTTAGGGTTGGTAGGAGCCACAGGGGTTATTTTTTGACTCGACGATAAAATAGAGTATCAATATACATGGGTTCTCAGAGTAGCAACCAATAATCATGTAGAATATATGGCTCAATGGAAGGGTTTGGAAATAACACCTTTTTCATCCATCTTGACTAATTATGATTACAACCACTTGTTGGCATGTTTCATTAGCACGCTTTTCCTTGTTAAAATTGAGTTATTCTACTTTATTATTTGTGGATGGATAATACCTGGATAGATAGTTAGCCTCATCTAGATCAAGGCCTTGTCTAATGATCTATATAGATGTATGAACAGTTTGAACCAGTTCATCAATCATATCTCCATGAATCCAGAAATTGTGCTCTCTTAATAATTCCCACAACCATGTCTCACATGTTCCACTCATCTGTAAATTGTAATTACAAACAAGAAACTTTTTTTTATTACATTGGCTGGCTAGGATCTATAGGGGCGAAAAAGAGGGAATCGTTCGGTTCCAGGTGACTTGAATGGTCACTTCCTTCTTATCGCAGTGACTCAATTTCGGAGAATTTTTTTTTGAATTTCAGGGGACAGCTCATCACGATATATTTTAGTCAATTAATGTAGTATGTTATAGTATTTTAAAGCTCTAGAGTTAGAATTTTGAGTGACTGAACACTTACTTTTGAGTCTATGAATATGCCAATTATTATTCTCTTCTATAGAATGATGGGGTAGGGAAGGTTAGGTGTTTCTCTTGTTTTGAGATGTGGAAGGAATGCTTCAAGCATTGAGATGATAATTATCATGATCACTAGAGTTATATGATTCTACAGATAACACCGTTTTTTTTAAGGTTGACGACATCATGAATGAACACTGAACAAGAAATGAGAGGAGGGCCAATTATGTCCAAATCTTAGTAGCCTGTGAACCTCTCTTCCTAAAAATGGACCTAGGCTAGAAGAGAAAAAAACTACTATGCTAGAACCCCTAATGTGAATGCTCAAGAAAAGTTCGCAACTCACTGATGGGCTAATATTTTTAGTTAAATAGGGAAGGATTAACAAAAATGCAGTTGTAATAGAGCAAGTGATTTTATGTAAGGTTAAGACTCGATGGTATAATTCCCCATCCAAAACTAAACAAAGCAGTGGGTGGAGAAGAAACAAAGTCCTTGAGACCAATTCCCAATGTGAAGACACTTCATGTGCTTTAAATCAATAGTTGAAGTAAAATTTTGAAAGAAGCAAAGGGAACTCACCAAAAACCTAATTTTTGCAGAGTATAAGTACTTGGAGACTCAGTGGGAAGTAAATTCTAATGAAGATAGTTTTGATGACATATAATTTCTTATTTGTATTAAATGCAATGTATATAATCTAGAGCGTTATAAGTATAGGGGAAAAAAACTCATTTTGTATGTAATGCTTGCGAATCAAGTTTGCTAATATTAATGAGGACTATATTTTTGGTTCTATTTCCAAATCCATGAATGACATTTTGAAAATTGTCTCTTTTGTTTGGATGTTCACATACATTTGTTTATATAAAAAAATTGTTTCCTAGCCATAAAATATATAGGTTGTTCTAAAAAATTTCCATATCTTTACTAGATTTCATACTTGTATGCATACATGTATCTGTATACTTGAAACTTAGCAGTTTACTTATGGTTTCCTACCACTTATGAATTTGTACGTGAGATGTTTCTCACAGCCTTTGTGGGGCTTCTTTTGAATCATTACATTGTTGTATGTAGTATAGATTTCTTTAACCCAAAAGTTGTTTGAGAGTTGTCTGGGATAACAATGCTATTGGCCATCTCCATGATGGTCCTCGTTTCCTCTCTACACTATAGTTCCATTGTGAAAATACCTTGAGTATTGTAATAACAGTAGAAGTAACTAGAATTTATTTTCTCAAACTCTATTTTCTGAGAAACTTAATCTCCTTTTCAATTTCCGTTTCAAGTTTCATCAATTGCTCTGATTTTCTTTAGGGTTATGAAAGCTAATAACTTGTACTTGAGGAAGCACAACCAAACTTTTCTTGGAAGGGAATTGATGGATGACATAGAATACTTTTCACTTACCAATGACTAAGATCTATGGGATCATGAAGGTCACTATCCACAATTTCCAAGTGCAAGATTTTTTGTCAATTTTTCGCTATGTTGCTTGTCTAAAATGTAAGATTCACAATAACTCATGTTGAATTGGAGGAAAATCGTGAACCCTATTAAATTTCATTAAAAAGTTCAAATTTGGGACTTAAGATATCCATACCTTTTATGCCATAGGTGATTTTCAGAAATGTTTTTTGCCACCAATGCTTTTTTCCCTATTGTTGTATATGTATACATGTGAAGATCAATTTCAACAAACTTTTCAACCACTTTCTATTTGTCCCTCTTGTTGTTTATGGAATCATTTTGACTTTAGATTCAATCTTGGAGTGTTGCTTTAGTATTTGATTTATTGTCTACAGTTTCTTCTTTAGGCCCATTACATATAATATATCTTACACATCTTTAGTTTCTATTAGGCATGTTCATTGGGTTTGTTCCATGGGATTTCAATATGTATACCTTCTCATCTCTTAAAGAATTTGTCCCTTGGTGACATTCATTACCATTCAATTAATAAAACCAGTCATTTTTGTGTGTCATGTAGTCTATATAATATCTCCTTAAGCTTGCATGGCAACTTGTATGAAAAATGGCCATTAAGGAGAGGGGTTAGAAATTAACTCACATTTAATATTATAGTTTCCATGAAAGTAGTGCCTTAGCAACATCATGTCTAACATTATTTATGCTGAGGATAAAATTGAGGAAACTAGTTCGAGTATATATAGTGCATGCAACCTTGATAACATAAGTATGCATAGAGTTAATGAAAATCAAGTAGAAGCATTTGTTGGGTGGATTATAATAGACTTTTAATTCCAAATATCCCCTTTTGACGATGGTTCCTTTAGGTCAATTTGGTTTTTGCTAGTGCTTTTATTTCAATATTATTTTCCAAATTCCTTGTATCATCCTGCTTTTCATAAGATGGTTATTCAAAATTATGCGTTCAATCTATTATATATATCTAGTGTGATTTCTCTTAAAACTGTTTAATGTGTCCTCTAAGTTGTATGTGCATTACATATTACAAGTTCTATTAGTGGTCCCGACAACGAATGTGTCTGTTCGAGTTATTACATAAACAAATGCTAAAAAAGCTATTGAGGTAAGCCTTAAATGCCAAGAATGAGTTTGAAACATTAGCTATGTTTATTTTCTATTTTATGGATTTAGGGACTTTTCTGTCTCCTGATAATTGTTCTATTTTAATCCTAAATGGGAAAAAAACATGAGGTATGAAGAAAATCAATCAAGAATGTTTACAAAGAATGCAAGCCAAAATATATTGAAAGAGAGAGTTATATGTTTCATTCATATCCAATTCATGTTGATGTCAATGCATATATAAGAAGACAATGTCCTATATCAAAATCATGTACAATTACTTTATTAGCTAAGCACTAATATAATCGAAAAAAACTCTATTTATGACATGCAAATTAAGTCACTTAATTACCAACTTAGAATATATTATAACTTTCATATATGACATAATCAAAATATAACTATAACATCCTCCCTTAATGGTGATCTGGAGAATGTCATTTGTCGTAGAATAAAGACTCGTCTTGACCAAACATGTCAAAGATGTTTGTAGCATGACTATGAAATTCACTCTAAAACATAGCTTCTAAGGGTTTTACCAAATCAACAAAAATGTCAACTGAATATAACCGACATGGTCAGTGCAACACAATATACCTCAACAACCATTTGAATAATCACAAACTATTGAGACGTATGAGAATCAATGATGGCTAAAGATTAAGCCCATTTACCACTAATGTAAAATTTGATTTCAATCTATGTATACTAAGAGGAAGGCAAACATCAACTCCATACCAGCTTCTAGATTTGTGAAATGGTGGAGAAATTCATCATTTCTACATTTTTGAGGTTTTTTTTAGTTAGCAACTTTCATATTTGGGTGAAATTTGAGGAAGCATGAAACATTTGAGGAATTATAGTTCTGAAAAAGCAAGGATGCATTTTTTTAGGGAAGTTTGGGTAGGGATCCCATAGTGCATGGTTTTAGATTTTGAACCTAGGGGGATCAGTTCCTGCAACACTGATTGATATACCATGTGAAGATTTTATTGATTGTAAACAATATCCATTGAATTTGTTGATGAAAGTTTGTTTCTCTTCATTGAATGGATGAACCCACAAGTTCTCTATGGTATTTTTGCTACCAAGAAGTTGGTAACTTGTGAAAAGCATGATATGAAAGTGTCTGCAATTCATAGTTTCAAAACTAGAATATGATAAGTTTGTAATAAGTTTCATAGTACTCATATCGATGAGTAAATTTTCGGGAATCACATCCCACAACTTTGAAGCCCTGCCACTATATTGAGATATCAAGTGAAGATTTGATTGATTGTAAACAAGATCCCCTACCTTAGTTGATGCAATTTTGTTTCTCTTCACTAAATGGATGAACCCATAAGTGCTCCATAGTCATTTTTCTAATAGGAAGTTGGGAGCTTGTGAAAAATCTTGAGGTGCAAGCATCTACAATTTCAAAGTTTCAGAACCAGAATATGATCAACATGCAATAAGATTCATAGTAATCATATCAATGAGTACATTTGCATTTTCAAATTCATTACTCCTTGTGATAATTGTAGTAAATTAGTTCTTCATAGATCCCTTGGTTAAAGACAAATGATAGAAATTGTTGCTTTGAATCCATTGACAACTTCGTTGTTTGGATCTTTCCTTTCATTCCCAAATTTATCCAATTAAGCCTTGTTGTATACTTTGGATTCAATGAATAGGATAATTAATGCAAAGGGATATTTATATGTCATATCTACTGATAATTATCCCCTTAATGGGTGCCATACAAAAAAGGCTCCCACTATTAAAGAATCTGGTGAATTATTTCCAATATGCTCATAAATGTCTCCCAACATAGGAATATCCATATCACAAAGTTTGTAATAGATCAACTATGGATTCAATATGGAAATAAACAACTCAATTTAACCCCAACAAACCTTATCAAGAATGATAGTTCCAATGTGCATTTCTTTCTGAGTGTTGGGTGATCTCCATGTTCGCCACTTGGGACGAATTTCCATAAAGGACAAAGCAACCCCATTGCCACATAAGAAAATCAAGACATGGTGTGATGCAAGTATATTTTCTCCAATATTACAAAGTTGGAGCTTGGGAAATTGTGTACACAGTGTTTATGCATGTTGGTCCTTTGTAATAAAAAATTATATCTGTTTTGCTTTATCGTAATGTTTTTCATTTCTGCAAATTTAAAAATAATAGCTTTGAAATCAAGATTCAAACTATGAGCTGCACATGGTGTCCCAAACATATGGTCATAACTACTCAATGCTTGTATAAATTTCTTTACATGAACTTGCAGTGTATGTGATAACTTTCATGACGTTTGAAGCAAAGTCACCATACAAACTTATTGGGCTTGGGGTATATAATTTTTCGCACATCTTTTGTATTGTACACACGAAATATGATTGAAATATGATTGTATTGTATTGTATTTGTATTTGCATTGTAAGGTACAATTAAAAATATGCCCTACACAAATTCAGGGAAAATCTCCCCCAAAGTAATTGTTAATTTTTTTTCAAAAGGCCTCAAAAATCTTGATTTAATAGGTCTTTATGGCATAAACTTTGTACAAGTTTATCACACATATTTATCTTTGTCTAGTTACTTTTAAATTTTTTATCATTTTGGAAAAATCACATGTTTTACATGTTGTGAGATGTAGACACTTACATCTGGTTGTATGGGATTTGTTTGGGTACACATTTTTGTTGTATAGCATCAATATCCATATTCAAATATTGTAGCCATGATTTGAAATATCTAACACTTTTTTAAATCTTAGCCATGCATTCAATGCATTTCTCCCCATTTGAAGCATTTATTTCTCTAAAGAAGTATGGATCTAAAGGAGTCATACTATCAAATTTATTGATGGCTGGTTTGTTGTATTAGTCCAGAACAACTTCTCCTTCTATAGAATGGTGTTGCATACTTTTTCAAAAAAAAAATTGTAATCGATGGGTGCTTCATTCGCCACTCTAAACACGAATTTCCAATACAGAGACAAAATAATCTATAAATAGAATACCACATGCATGTATGGCAAGGGCAACTCAACTATATGTTTCTTCCATCGTACCACAATCAAACATTATTTTCAAGAGTTTGGTGTCTAATCTCTTCTAGGCTTCCTCAACAGTTGAGGTAATGTGCTTCCCCTTTATTTAACATACAAGAACATGCATGTTTCTCCTCCTTTCTTCCCTAGCTATCTATGCTTCATCATTCTTCTTTTGAAATTGTGGCTCAATCTTTGGGGTGATAGATTACAAAACCACATTGTTAGGAATCCAAAGCATAAGGGATATAACCCTTGAATATGAATCCAAACTTTTTCTTGCACTTATGCAATTCCATAAGTAGTTTCCACCTTATTTCTCTTTTTTCTCTATCTTTCTGTGACACACTTCCATAGAGGGAAATCAATGGGAAATTTTTGTTTCTTTCCTCACCATCTCCTCTCGCTTCACCAATTCTTCCACCATGATTTCTATGATCATAGCCTCCCCAAGATGATGAATGAGATTCCATCGAATGAGTATAGGATATTAAGAAATAGAAGAAAAAATAAGAGTTTTGGGTGTTGTTATTCTGGAAAAAACTTTGTTCAGAGTTCATCCCTTGAAATCTACTTGCCAAAGTTGTGTCCCAGTGTTGTTCTACCAAACTTGTCCACCTTGAGTTCTTCTCATTTTTTATGTCCAAATCTACTCTCCAAAGTATGAAACTGAAAAATGAGATGAAATGGGGTTTCAAGTACTTTTGTAGAGATATGGGTGGAAAAAAATTGATAAATAGGGGGCCCAACCCTCCTCAAATGCCCGTTTGTGTGGGGAGGCCATGTGGACCCTCTCTACCTGTTCAACTAGGTATTTTACAACTTTATTTTTTATTTATGTAGGAAATGTTTCTCATGTTGATTAGTGCTCTATCCTATAGATTGTGATGTGAAACAATAAATTTACATTTCTAATACAAACTGGAAACTTGTTTGCCAGCTTAGGCTGGTGATTCTAAGGGTGGCAAACTGTCTAGGATTCATTTTGTATTCTTAATAGATTCATTCTCATTAAAATAAATATTATATTTATGCTTAATATGCATTGAAATTCTATCTTCTATTATCTATTCTATGATAATATAATTCACAGATGGAGGTTGGAGCCTTGAAATCAATCTAATATTCTCTATGAAATATTTCCAACAAAGTAATGAGGTTATAAAAATTTCATTTTGAAAGTATCTCAAGTGGTTGACTATCTCCAAACTAGGTGACATATTTATCTTAAGTTATATGCTCTTTTCTTGAAGTCATAATTTATAGGACTTGATTTTCTCTTGTATTTACATGTTTTGCTTATGGGTACAAGTTGTGATCAGTTGAACAAAGTTAAACATGTTCAATATGCAGTGTTTGTAGCTTACCATTTATCCTTTTTGACCTGTTACCTTCTAGATGAAGGGGCCACCTTGGTTGAATTTCCCTTGAAATAACAAGTAATTGTTGCAAGTCCAGACAAACATTTAAGTTTAGATATATATATTTCTATGATATTTAATTTTGTTGTTCCTATTCTGAAACAAAACGAGTTGGAGAAAATGTACAAGGCAGTGCCAACTATCTTTACCTTAGAACATGAACCTATGATTGTTAAAAATAAGGGAGAATCCAAACCACCTCTTATTAGTGAAGGGATGGGGCCACCTATATCACAGGTTACTAGTAAATATAGTCCTAATGGAACCAGTGTTGTTCAAACATAAATTTTTTTAAGGAAATCCTCCATAGGAGATACATGTGCTCAAGTTACAGGGGTACAATGGGATACATATCCATCTTGACAAAGAAATTCCCTACCGACTACTCCTTCAGATGATTTATCTGTATTTTCAACTTCAATAAAGGCATATCCAAATGAAATTATATCTCTTGTGGGTCCAGGTTCATATGGGTTAGTCATGTCATATTTGGACCTTCAAGATAAGGAATCAAAAGATTCAGATAGGGAAAATGGTTTCGATGATTTTGTTTCATCCAAGTTTAATCTTAATGATAAAATAACAATAGGGGATCTAGACATTAGAGATTCATCCAATATAACTAATGGTGCCATGTTTCATACTTTTGACATGGAGAATGGTTAATGTGATACCATCATCAATGTTTCTGACACAATTTCCTTTGAAACAATTGATGTTAGGGAAAATTCAAATGGTTTGGATGAAGATCTGAGAACATGTAAGAAGCTCTTAGAAATTGCCAGAGCAAGATTCTCCTATCCTAATGTTGACAATGAGATAAACGCCCTCCAAAATATTTGCTACACTAATTTTGGAGCCTTAGCCATAGGTGAAACACCATCATTAGCCACCACCTACCACTATTTTGAACCTGAAACACACTACAAAGATAAAATATCCATACATGTTTTTCATTGTCCTCATGTCTATCCTCTAATTAATATAAAATAAAGTTGTAGGAAAACCATCTCTACATTCAATTCATTGACTACACACTTTTTCGTGCATTAAGAAAACCACATAAGCACCAAAACATCAAATATAAAAACATGAATTCCATACACTTTCAACATAACACAAATTCATATGCTGAAACCACAAAGAAAAATCATTAATGTGTAAAAATATCTCACGCACAAAAACCTCCAGACTCAACAATGTCCTTCCATCAATCATTGACATTTGAAACTGATATTAATAATTGCGGGTCCCAGATATCATGCATAGGAAGCATTTGTTCTCTGTACACACTACCTCCAAACAACATAGTCCATTGTGTGCAATAATATTTTGAGATTTTATTATATGCACTTTTGCATCTGTAGAATCTATTAATAATAAAACTAATTTCAAAACACATTACAATTAAAATACCCCTCTACACTTCCCTCATTCCACAAAAATTTTGCACATGTGTTTATGCTACATATAACCTTCGAAAATGCACAACCATATACGAAAAACTTTGTTCACACAACTACTTATGGATTCAATAATACCCTTTAATCAATCATTGAAATTCAAAACTCTTGCACATGATACCTCTGGACATGTATCTTTGCACAACCGCTTTCGTACAACTACTTCCATAATTTCTGTAAATTATCCTAAATAATAATAATAAAAGACGAAGCCTTCATGAAATTCCTTTTTACTGCACTACACTCTTTTTTTCACATGGATTTAGAAAAAAGTTTCTTTAGCACCCCCATCTATGCAAAATACCTCAATTTTCCCACACATACTTCATCCTCTGCACAATAAATGTTTCACACAATAATCCCAACACTCACTATGTAAAGGACCCCAACGTTCCTGCACATACTCTATACTCCGCACAATGAAACATGATAATATTAATTTGAAATTGTTCAATCCCCTTTGGGGCCTATGCAAACAATCTACAACTACAGGAATTCTCACATCATTGAAATAAACATTATCATAACAGTGTCCTGCAATTGTGTCAATAACTAGCTTTGCACAACCACCTTTGTACAACTACTTCTAAAGTTTCAAAAAATGTTCCTAAATATTAATTAAAAACAAAAATCCTTCCACACATTCATTTTTTCACAAGAATTATTCTTCACAAGGATTGAGAACATATTTTAATTAGCATCCCCAAGACCCCAGTTCTCCTGTACATACTTTATCCTCTAGATAGAACATTTTGCACAATGAAACTGTACCAATTACCACATCGTTTAGCGATATCATAATACTTACTATGGAAAGGACCCTAACTCTCCCGCACATACCTTTCGCTCCACATAAGGAAACATAATAATATTAATTCGACATTTGTTCAAACCCCCCTGCTTATGCAAACAACCTGCAACCACATCATTACTAACATTATTAAATAGACACTAACATAATAATGTCCCAAAAATGGACCAATTTTCACATCATTGAGTAGAGAAATAAGATAAAATTGACAGTGTTAGAGCACTCACCATCATAATGGGCGCTCACAAAATAACTTTTATTTCAATTTTTAAATGAATTTTCAGACATTGGGGAAAAATGAAGATAAAACACCCTCCATCTGGGGAATTATGTCCCATCAGAGCTTCCTCAACTAATTGTAAATTAGAAATAACATTTACTCTAAATTTGAAAATTATTTTTTAATTTATGCAAAAATAGAAATATTGAGCAATTTCCCAAAACTTGATTAAAATTGCAAACACACAACCAAATAATGTACAATCAATGCAACTTGACTATGACGTAAATTTTATAGTCCTTGACGAGGTAGGGATTAATAAAACTTAACTATTTAAATTTTAATATATTTTACTTACCTCTACTTACATAACCTACAATCAAATACATAAATTTCACTATCAATAAAAAATATCGTCTCTCTTTATATTTCAATCTATTTCACTTATCCATTGTATCTCCCACATGGAATTCGTCATGAACATCATTTTAGGAAATATGCAATTTTGTATGGACACCACGTATGTAGATACAGACCTAGCAGAGGTTACCCTCATAACTAACAAATAACTATGAAAGGAATTAATATCACATTTGTGACTACTTTCCTAGGGAAGTATTTAGTAGCACTGGAGTAGCCATTGCTTTTGGCTTTCAATATCGATCTCCAATTAGATCTGTATTTGGTAATTTTGCAACACTAAATCCAACCTTTATCACCTTGCATAAAATGGAAGTGACCATTGTTAAGTAAAGTGGCCATATATATTAAAAGGCATGGCCATATTGCTTTCATTCATTGATCTATAATAGGGGTGAACCATTCAAATGTCAAATCATAAATCTTTGTAAATCTAATTGGTTGACATCAAAATCAGAATGAACACATCATTAAAACATGGTGAAGTACCTTGTACAAACATTATCATTTCAAAATAAGAGTTGAACAATTCATATTTAAAATAGATAACTAATTAACCACTAAGCTATTCAATAATATTGGTAAAAAGAAGTTTCCTTTCCAATAAAGAAACCTACTTTTGTATATATGGATATAAAGAAAGTTAAGAAATTCTTGAGAAACTAATGGCTCATTGAAATATGTTTTAATTGGCAATGGATAATGAGAACAAGAAATATGCCTGAAGAAAACTTTACAATTATACAAAGCACCACCAATAATGTAAAGAGACTACATTATAATCGAATGAAAATTTCTTAAAGCCCATGGAAAGGATCATGGCCCTTTATTAGTATACACTGCTTCCATATTTCCTTTCCCCAATAATGCATGGACATGGAGAATATATATCAATGCATGGACATGGGCCAAAACTTTCCATGAGCACATAGATCATGAGTAGAATTTTTAGGACATGGACCAATACTTGTCATGTCAATCCTTTTAATCATTTTATTGAATTATTTGATCATGTTTGTTATAATGTATGTTTACAACTTAAATTTTTTCTTCAAATCAATTTTTTATTACATGCTAGTTTTAGTCTATATTAGGAAAATCTAATTCGAATGTTAAGAAAAAAAACGTTTTTCATTGAATTATAAATATTTCTATATCAACAATAAAACTAAGATACACAATAAAAATCTAATAAGTATATACAATAAAATTATTAAAAGGGAAATTGTTTCTATTCACTTATATAATTCTTTCATTCATGGAAAATTGTTATTATGTTTTGAATATCTATTTATTTTTTAAATTATTTATGCTATATAATTTTATATAACATTTCAAAAATACAATACAAGATAAATTATTTTACATTTTTTTAATTACAAATATAAATGTATATCTTGAATTTCGTCAATTTACTACATTAACCTAATGAATTTTGATGAAATAAATTAAGCAAACTGAAATTTGATAATCATATAATACCACATATATTTATAATATAATATGTATTTAGAAAATTAATTAAAAAATAAATAAGAAACATTTTACAATGGAGCATCTGATCTACCTTGGCAATACTAGGTGATATTTCCTTGTTCCATAACTTGATGATGAAAGAGGGATTGTATTGGACACATATACTAGACAAAGGAGGCACTATGTGGGTGTTAGTGTTGGTAGCACCATTCATATATTTCAAAATATTTTCCCTCAGTCTTTTTGTATTTTGGATGAGTGTATCTCTAGCAACACTAGGGTATCCAATAACCTGAACGAGCTCCTCATTTTGGGAGGCACATTTTGGTCGCTCCTCTTTAGGAAATATGTGAATATTTTCTCTAATCATGTGCTTCCACATCTCACTGATGATGTTTCCACCTTTACCAACAAGGCAACCAAGGTGCTTTGAGAGAAGAAATCATCTTGAACACATGGCACCTTCATCATTGTCATTGTCACTAGTTCTTCCCCTAGTCTTTCCTTGCAATCGAAGGATTTCCTCAAGCGTAGGTGAAACACCATCATTAGCCACCACCTGCCACTATTTTGAGTCTGAAACACACTACAAAGATAAAACCTCCATCCATATTTTTCATCATCTCTATGTCTATCCTCTAATTAATAGAAAATAAAGTTGTGGGTAAATTCAAGTCATCTAACATTCAATTCACCGACTACACACATTTTCTCACATTCTCAGAACCACATACACACCAAAACATCAAAACTAGAAACATGATCTTTATACACTTTCAACATAACACAAATGCATATGTGAGAAAGAGAAAAGAAAAAACATTTATGTGTAAAAATATCTCACGCACAACCACCTCCTCACTCAACAATGCCCTTCCATCAGTCATTGACACTTGAAACTGATATTATTAAATGTGGGTCCTAGATACTATGCGTAGGAAGAATTTTTTCTCTGCACACGCTACCTCCAAACAACATAGTCCATTGTGTGCAATACACTTTCAAGCTTTTATTATATGCACTTTCACATCCTGTAGAATCTATTAATAATAAAACTAATATCAAAACACATTACAATTAAAATACCCCTCTATACTTCCCTCATTCCACACAAATTTTGCACATGAATTTATGCTTCATATAACCTTCGTACATACACAACCATCTATGCGCAACTTCATTCGCACAACTACTTCGAAATATGCCCCTACATAAGAATTTAAAAAAAAAAATTCATATCTATTATCTTAGTAAACTTTGCATAGCATTTTCACATAACATCCATACACGCATAACCACCTCCACATAACTTCATCTACACAACTAATTCTGCTCTCAATAACACCCTTTGATCAATCATTGAAATACAAAACTTTGCACACGATACCTCTAAGCATCTAGCTTTGCACAGCCACTTTTACAACAAGACCACCAACAATATAAAGAGACTGCATTATAATTGAATGAAAATTTCTTACAACCCATGGAAAGGAACATGGCACTTTATTAGTATACACTGTTGCCATGTTTCTGTTTCCCTAATAATGCATGGATATGGAGCATATGTAACAATGCACGAACATGGACCAAAAACTGCCATGAGCACATAGATCATGAGTAGAATCTTCAGGACATGGACCACTACTTGTCATCTCAATCCTCTTAATCTTTTAATAATTTTATTGAATGATTTGATCATATTTTTTATAATGTATGTTTACAACCTAGTTTTTTTCTTCAAATCATATTTTTATCACATGCTAGTTTTAGTCTATATTATGCAAATCTAATTCAAATATTAAAAAAAAAACATTTGTCATTGAATTGTAAACATTTCTATATCAACAATGAAACTAAGATACAAAATAAAAATCTAATAAGCATCTACAATAGCATTATTGAAAGGGAAATTGTTTCTATTCACTTATATAATTCTTTGATTCATGGAAAATTGTTATTATGTTTTGAATATCTATTTATTTTTAAAATT
>APFE030251817.1:17810-87932 GCA_000404065.3 Pinus taeda
TGCCTGCCCCCAAGGTGTCTTTATCTTGGTCATAGACCAAGACAAGGTCACCTTCAGAAAAGACTCGAGGACGGACAGATTTATCATACTGCGTTTTAAACCTTTTCTTATGAGTCTCATTCATCGTGGCGGCATCTCGACGCTGCTCATCGAGATGTTCCAAGTGAAGGAGGTGCTCTTCGAGACTCGAAGTCTCTGGAAGGAGCTCTACAGCTAAATTAAGAGATGGAATTTCACATTCAATCGGAAAGATAGATTCCATCCTGTAAACTAACTAAAAAGGTGTAAAACTAGTAGCAGTCTTCATGGAGGTCCAGTATGCCCAAAGAGCCGAATACAACATAACGTGCCAATCGGACAGATTTTTGTCAATTGTCCATTGGAGTATCGTCTTAAGAGTTTTATTGACTGCCTCGACTTGTTCATTGGCCTGAGGATAATAAGGAGACGAATTCTCTTGCCGGAAACCTAATTTGAGAGCTAATTCAGACATTAGTTGATTCTGGAAATGACTGCCATGATCAGTGACAATGTCTCTCGGGATACCGAATCTTGAGATAACCTGATTGAAAAGAAACAATGTTTCTGTGTCACTATCATTTTTATAAGTGGGCATGGCCTCGGCCCACTTCGTAAAGTAGTCTACAGCCACAATAATGTACCTGTGATTCGCCGTTGAAGGTGGATTACAAGTTGTAAAATCAATACCCCACTTAGTAAAAGGACCGACGGTGACAGCGGGAAAAAGAGGAGCTGGATGAGCACGCATCTTGCGAGTAAATATTTGACAGGGGTGACAGCATTTGATCGCTTCCACACAGTCTTTAAAGAGTGAAGGCCAAAAATAGCCAGCACGTAAGATGCGTTGGGCTGTAGCAAGCCCCGATAGATGACCACCACAAGCTCCACTATGGCAGTCATTTAGCACTAACTCTGCTTCCTCTAAGGTTAAACAGCACCAAAGGATTGAATCAACCCCTCGACTGTATAAGGTATCATCAATGATAACATAATTTTTAGCCAGGTGACGTAATTTTCGACGTTCATCCTTAGAGAAAGTAGAGGGAAACTTTGAAGTCTGAAGATAGACAATGATATCTCCATACCAAGGGTTGAGTGAAGAGATCAGGAATAAATGTTCGTCGGGAAAACTTTCCTCATAAATAGTATCCTCTCCACAAGGCAGCTCAGAAATTAGCTCAGCGAAAACCATGGATTTCTTAGACTTGGGAGACAAGAACTCGAGATCAAATTTTTGCAAGATGACTATCCATCTATTATATTTTCCCCCAATCACTCGCCTATTGATGACAAATTGAAATGGATTGACCGCCGATAAGACAAAAGTTTTGCGCAACAGGATATAATGACAGAGCTGCTGGACAGCATGGACAGCTGCCAAGGCCAATATTTCAAGTGGAGAATAGCGAAGTTCGGGACCTATTAAGCCTCGGCTCAACAATAAATCACATGCTCGGTGAGAGCATCATCCTCCTGAACTAGAACCATACCAATGGTTGATTCTGCTGCAGCGAGATATAAAAGGAAGTCTCTCCCATAATCCGGTGGACTCAAAAGCGAGGTAGAGACTAGTGCCTTTTTCAAAGCATCAAACGATCATTGCGCAAAGTCATCCCATACAAATGGAACTCCTTTCCGTAACAAACACATGAACCCTTTAGTGATCTCGGCATAGTTCGCTATAAACCGCCTTAAGAAATTAGCCTTCCCTTGAAGACTTTGAAGTTGTTGAATTGAGGACGGGGGAGGCAACTGAACTATTGCCTCAACCTTGAAGGGATCAACCTGAATCCCTTCATTTGACACAATGAACTCTAACAACCGCCCGGACGTAACCGCGAAAACACACTTGTTGGGATTCAACCGGATTTTATAAAAATGACATCGCTCGAAAAACATTCGAAGGTGACTAGGGTGATCAGTTCTCTTTCGAGAACGAGTAGCGAGATCATCCAAGTATGCTTTGTTGACATGTTTGATGTCATGGAAAGCATATGACATGGCCCGCTGAAAGGTGGCTCTCGCATTTTTAAGACCAAAAGGCATCTTTTTATATGCAAGGTACCCCAGGGACATATAAAGGTTGTCTTGTGTTGATCTTCAGGACGGATAGAAATTTGATTATAACCAGAAAAACCATCCATGAAGGAAAAAATCTCATTACCTGCACACTCGTCGATAATCTGATCAATGAATAGCATGGGGTAATTATCTTTCGGACAAGCCTTGTTTAGGTCCCTAAAATCGATGCATACTCGGATTGTTCTTTGCTTTTTATCCACAAGGACTGGATTAGAAACCCAATCAGTAAGAGGAACAGGGTATATGAAACCCGCCTTTAGCAGCTTCTCCACTTCCACTTTGATAGTTACTGCTTTCCTAGGGTCTACCGGCTGAATCCTTTGACGAACTGGTTTGACGTTTTCATACGTCTTGATCTCATGTTGAACTATAGATGGGTCAATGCCAGGCATTTCTTCATAAGACCAAGCAAATACATCCCGAAATTCCTTGAACAGGTCGGTGTAAATTTGAATTTCTTCAGGGGAACACTCAATTCCGATGAAGAGATTCTCGATCGTGTCAGGGTCCCTAGAGATGTTTATAGGTGTTGTTTTCGAAATCACCAACATATTACCTTCGACATGTACGTGTGCTGGAGCCAAAGGATTTGACACCGTACAAGCATCACTAGTACAAAGCTCGGAGAATCTAGATTCTACCTCTTGCAATGGAGGAAGAAAGTATGAACGATGGTGTAAATCTTCCCAAGGTCAATCTATACCCATCATTGCTTCGAGAATTGCTTCTTCAGAAGGTAAAACTGAATCTAAGCAGTCCCAATCAGAGGTAGAATCAAGGCTCCAAGCCATGGCCACATCGCCATCTAACTCCTCTTTGGAAAAAGGAGTAGAATGGTCGTCTGCAGAGTTGACGATAGACTAATATCTAAGCTCAGCTGCAGATATAGGAAATGCCATTTCATTCCCTTGTCCTCCAACTAATGTGGTCATAGGTGAAGGCAAGGTCCAAGGTTCTAAAAAATAACGAGTTCGGAATAACTCTCCTTGAGGAGACTCCTTAGATGATGAAATGGCATTGATTTTAGCGATAGGAGAGGGAAACTCAAAAGTACCCATCAACGAGGAATACATCCCTACTCCTAAATTCTCAGTAGGTGGACGAGGGTTATCCACTAAAGGAACAGTAGAGTCAGAGCTTGCTTGAGGATCAACTGGACAATAATCCAATTGATCAACCTTCACGATTTTCCCCTCATGAGGAAAGCAAATGACAAGAAACAGAGTCGAAACAACGGCGTCCATTTCGTATACCCAGTTCCTTCCTAAGAGGAGATTATAGTCTAGGTTAGCATCTATGACTTCTACTTCAATATTAACGACCTTCCCCCTAACACATATAGGAAAGGTCGGGATAATCCCATGCGGCTTATGAGAATGACCATCGAATGCAGTCAAGACGATAGGTGAAGGAACAACGGCAGGCGATCCAATAGCCTTCCAGCATGACATCGACATGACGCACGTGGAAGCCCCTTCATCAATAACGGTACAAAAATGTTAATTTTCCGGTATGTAGACTTTATTTGAAAAGCCATATGATGAGGGAGTCGCTTTTTGACATTTAACATGTCAAAAGTGAGCACTAAAGAGTTAGTTGGATCGACTGTTCCAATCGCGGAAAGTAAAGCACTTCTCTGAGCCGGACATGACTAGAGAACCTCTAAAGCAGACATGGTGCACGGACTCTGAGCCATATCCTCAACAATGGAATAATTCTGGGCGGCCCTAACATTAGGATTAATAGTCGCACGTTTAGCGGAACCTTTCGGTGTCTATGGTATAGTCTCAACAGGGGGTCGCTCGATATGAAGGTCGGTATTTCTGGGAACAGTCTTGTCCTTGGAAGTTTCGGCTTCACCATAATTACGTGACCGAGTAGCCACATGGACGTTAGAACCCATCATGAAAACATTCGATGATTTTTCCCCTTCCTGGTTGCCCCCTGCGGAGGTTCCAGGGTTTGAACTCATACCAACAAGAAGTTGTTTCTCTTGGGGAAAAGGGTTGGTTAACACAGCTTGGGAACTAGAAGTCCCTTGCTGCCCTAACAAGCGTTGAGCGTCTTCAATCTTGGGGCAAATATGAGTTAAATGGTCTCCACTACACAACTTGCATGGAAACTTGACTCATTTCTACCACCACCAGCATTATTGCCGGATTTATTTACATCAGGCTTCCCATCCTAGTTCTTTTTCTTACCTTGTCCTTTCTTTTTCCCATTGGAGTTTTGATTTCCTTTGGGGTTATCAGATTGGACAGCATTAATCGAGGATGTTTGGGAAGCCGAAGGGTTAGACGATGTGACTTGGTTGCTAGAAGCAGTTTGTAAAGACAACTGTTGCAATTGGTTCAACAAGTTCACCGCATTCGTGTCTACCAACCCAACAATACCATCCGCGTAGGGACCTTGCTTCGACTTAGCTATGTCAACCTTAGACCCAGGAGCATCTGGCAAGTATTTTTGTAGGATCCCAGACTGAGAGTAGATCAATTCTAATTGTTGGGCCCTAAAAATGGCTTGCTCCTCAGAATAGACTCCCGACATGGAGACATCCTTGGAGATCTCAGGTATTAAAGATTTCAAAAACCATTCGAGACGGTACTCCGGAGGGATATCGGCTTTAATGAGCCTCTTTCTCCATCTCCATTCCTAAATATGTTCAGAAATGTGAGTTGCCTTATCCTGACGAAAAGTGGCCAGTAGTTCGGTTCCGGCATCATACCGGATAGGCAACTGAAAATGATTTAAGAAAATATTGGCTAAGTCATCGAAAGATGTAAAGCTGCCCCCGAGCAACTCTATATACCATTTGGCCACATTACCAGTCAAGGTGCGTTGAAAGAGTCTCAACCTAATTGAGTCGTCGATAAGGGAGTTAGATGAGCACCACAAATTGAATGTGGCTACATGGTTGCTTGGGTCCTCACCACTCTTCCCTTCGAATTTTGGAATGTCTGAAGGGAGTTTGGTTGGGACCGGAGGCCAGGCCGGATTGTACTTGATTGGATCGTTTGTTAACTTAGTGAGATCTGGCAAGTTCAATGTCTCCAGAAACGGAAGCCCAGGAGGACCTTGGGGATTCCACCCAAACTGGGTGGAACTCCGAAAGTTCTGAAAAGATTGACCTGGATTTTGGAAGGCACCAGGCTGCCAGAAGTAACCAGTAGAACCGGCTGAACCAAAAGGCAAGCCTTGTGATCCAGCAAAATTCGGAGTTTGACCAACTCCGGCCGCATATCCACCATAACCAGCAAAGCTTCCTCCTAAAGGATTATAAGGAGTTGATAACCCCTGATACGGATTCCAAGCCGAAGCTAAGGGAGGAATACTTTGAAATGAACTAACTGTGGTGTACGGCCTATTCCCATATTGGTCGAAAAACGGATTCCCAGTTCCCGCGCTACTAACCCCAGGGTTAGTCCAACCTTGGAAAGGATTGCTTCTCTGTCCTATAGAAGAAAAAGGCATGGATCCTATCGTCAGGTTGGAATGTGGTGTATGACCACTTTCGAAAGGAAAACCCTGGAATGAAGCCGATCCACTCATCATGGACGTGGCGGCACCGAATGGAACTGAAGGAATACCCTGTGAATGGGCACCAAATGGGAAGAATCCAGAACCAAAAGCATTGGTTTGGGAATTTCCACTCGTGGACGAAATGGAGGTAGACCCAACTAAAGACGTGCTAGCAAAAGACCCGAATAAAGAAGCGGAGGGGATGGAAATAGTTCCTCCCCCTTGTACAGATATTGGAGTCTACACAGTTGTATCACTTGTAGAATCCATGCTTCCAGTAGTGGTCATCGATGGTAAGTGCGTAGTGTAGCCTGGACTTGACGGTCAATGCGTTGGAGTCCCAACGTATTGTAATACGTCTCGATGACTAGATGGTAGGGGAGAATTTGGAGCCGCTAATGACTCTAAGAGTTCTTCTACCTCTATGTTATTCTCTGCTTGTAAGCGAACTCGAGAAAGAACTGGAGTGTTCTTCTCTTGTTCCGCGGAAGTGCTAGGCCTTGCTTGAATACTAATGCCCCCGAGAGGAGGATCAATCCCCGATGCGTCAACTGCCATGGGACGAAATCCACTAGTAGAATTACCTCTGCGCCTTCTAGGAGAAGGCTCTAAACTTGGTGGTGAAAGACCACGAAGTCTTCGATGCCGTCTAGGAGATCGGCCAGCCACTTTGAATTTCTTGTTAAGATCTAACTAAAGACTCAAAAAATTGAAAGCTAGGCCAACTAAGAGCACAGAGCACACACTATAAAGTCCCTAAAGATAACAGTGAGTCAAACAACTTCCAAGTATTTCCGCTCCAGGTGATTAGGACCAGACACCAAAATACGAGAAAGTGAATTAAGGGGCCTTCCGAATATAGTCTGGGATGGTGAGGGCCCAGGCCTATCAGCGAAGGTAACAGAGGAAGTTACGCTGACCTCCTAATAATAGCCTGTGTCGGTGCAAGCCCCCAAGCTTTGCAAGGGTGCCCTCCAGTAGTACTGTCAAGAGTGATGCAACGTCGACCTCAGGTGCCATGAGATTCCCCTCTGCAGCCACCTATGTAGATCCCTAGGACTAGCAACTATGGATACCAACTCGTCACAGAAGCTAGGCGGAACATTCGTGAGGTAAGCTCGGACAAGTAGGAGAGGGGGTATCTCTCTTCCCTGTCTTCACAGACCCTCGTGCTTAACTCCCAGATCCGGATCTTTCCTGGTCTTCCTAACGCTCTTGGATTTTCACTCGTTATTCAGACTCCTACGTTTGATGTTTAAATGGCCTTGGAGAGTTAACTCTCCACTCTCCTAATCCAAGGCCCTAAAATCCTAAGACTTGGTGTATATAACTTAAAAGAAAAAAAATTAGTGAATTTTAGTTAGCGCTTGATTTTAAAATAGGTTGTTCTTTAAGTCACGAGATAACGAAAGTGAAACTAGTGGTGTTTTTGACGCAAAAGAAATTAATAAAAACCTAACTATATGCACATGCACTTGTTTTTGTTTTTCAATGAAGAGCAATTTCTACAAGGTTAAAAGGAACCTCTAATAAAACAAAAGTTTCTTTTCTTTTCGTTAATTCACGCTTCACACTCACAAAAGTTAACAAAGCTATGTATGCCTAAAAAGATAGGCAAATCTATCCTAATGCAACAAATATATGCTGATGCAATATTCAAAGCAACTCTAAAAACAAGAAATGAAATTTGCTTGCTTATCAACTTTTATTTTTCCACTTAAAATGTCTAGATGGAATACGAGATGCTACCATTCATTTCGTCTAAACACTAAAAACAAATTTCAAGACAAACATAAAGCACTTTCATTCACTAAAAGGAAACCAAATGAAAACCAAGTTCAAGAAAGCAAAACGAAGTTTTTCAAAAAGTTTTCTTCAAAGCAACAACAAAAGAGTCTTTTCAAAAATGCTCTCAACAAAACTGAAACTTTGTAATTGAAAAATAGGCAACAAACACTTTTGCAAGTTGACACCACACAATGGATGAAAACTCAACAAACATAAATGTGCTTAAAGATGCTCTTTAACAATCAAAAGCAGCAATGAAATCTTTGGCAACAAAGACCAAAAAAGAGTAAAGAGACAAATTTCAAGAAAGTATTAATCAACAACTTTCATGAAACAAAGAAGTGGATGGTCACAAAAAGCGGTGTTGTCAAGCAAACAAAAAGTCACCAAAAGCAAGATTCAACGCAAAGATTGAGACCAATCTTTCTGCCCTGATGAATCAGAGCAGCCAAGATTCCAACAAGAAATCTCGCGTGCTTTAGCAAAAAAATGATGACGCTTGCAACAACAAAAACAAGACCAATACCCCTTACAATCAGAGAGAAATTGGAGCAAGATGCTTGTTGTAAAAAAAACAACTGATACTGGAAAATGACTGTTTCAAACTCAATCAAACCACCAGACAGACCTTCAGAGACATAAAGATTTATAAATCTTGAAAATTGCAAGATATACGCGACTGTACTTATGTACAGATTGCGTGTATACGTGACTGATCCTGAGGAAACCTGCGTATACGCGGGTTGACTTCAGGAAACAAGTGTATATACGCTTCTGTAACTAAGAAAAACAACGTATATGAAAGATTTCAAGAAAAATAAAAAACAAACTAAAGAAACTTAGAATTCAAGAACAGACCAGACAGTAACAACAAGCAAACAGGCAACTGAGCCCTGATTGGCTTGAAAAACACCCAAACTAGGAACAACAAGAGCGTTCTCCCCAGCAGAGTCACCAATTCTGTTGAGGGAAATGTTCCCCTAGGGCTTTTGGGTTGAAACCCTAGCAGACTAAAATTTATCTATAAAGAGAAACACACATTCACACAGCCATTATGCTATTATAAGCAAATTCTATAGTAAGAGGGACGTACCTCAGGTCCTACGTTCGAGAAGGTCCTTTGGGGTCCAAACCCTTCTTCAAGTCCCTTTCGCTCCTTTGTCCTACAAAACAACCAATTCCAAAGAACACAGCAGTATATGGACAAAGACTTATAAAGAAATCATCTTCATGTTATAAAAGAAGGAAGTTAGTTATGAACTTTAAAAAACCATTCACATATGAAATTCAAGCATGAACATCATAAACATAAAGAAGAAGCATATCAAGAACCAAGACGTGTTTCTTTATTATAGACAAATAGAATGTAAAAAAGGAATATTTTCACCTGAGTAACCTTTCGCAGGCTCCAAGCAAAGCTTCCTTCCGGATCCATCCAGCCTTAAGCCTTTAGCATATCTCCTTCCATGACTCACTCCATGATGTCATAAATGGTGGATGAACATCAACACACAAGGAAACAAGGGTTTCCTGTACAGATGGGGGAAGTGCAGAAGGCACAAGGGTCTTCAGACCTGGTCAGGGGAAAAATCTCAGTATAATAACCTTTCTCTCTCTTCTCTCCTCCTTTAGGCCTTCCCTTTGAGTCTTTTTATACCTCTCCCAAAGTAGTTTTTTAGTTGGGAGTTGGTTGGGAACAGTTGGGCCACGGGCACTAACAGGTGATCAGTAGGTAAAACTTGCGATCTCCGCCCGAAATTAAGGATTTTTATATTTTTTAAGTGTTTTAATACATATATGCAGGTTGGGTATATGCCTACCCACGTATACATGTGTTTAACTCAGGGTAATGTCGCATATAAGGGATAAAACACTTTTTTTTTAATCTTGGACCAATTCTAGAAGGAGGGGCTGCCCTAGGCCATGAGTGCAGCATCACAAACCATAATAGTGAGATTTGGAGCTATAACAAGCCTTTCCCAAAAATTTTGAACCTTTTTTAAGTGTTTCTTCCTTCCTTTTATAAGGAAAGAGAGAACTTGGAAATCAGATACACAAATATATCAAGCCTGAGCTTGTAGCTGTCTGCATGACTAGCAATCTCATCATGCAGGTTCTATCGCCTCAAATTATTACAACAGAAAGATGCTTTTATTTAAAATAAAATAGAATACAAACTAACATTAACAACTAAATAACAAAATATATAAAAATTAAATGATGATTTTAAAAATATCTCCACAACACTTCCTTGGATAGCCTCTGATCTAGCCACATTTCTGCCACATTACTCTTCATACTCTCTTGGTCGACTCCCTATCGCTTTCGGTCTCAACAACTTTAATTCTTTACTTATAAGAGCCGGGAGTGGTCCCTCATGATGGAAATGACATATTTTGAGCACAGTTGCCAACTCATCCATCCCTCTCAACTTCCTGTATAATGCTATTAGAGCCATGATATGCCTAAATACACAGTTGTAATACTATATTGAAGGCTCTCAATATGGGCACTTTATACTTAGAAACATTAGAAAATAGGTGAGTCCTGGATCTGCGGTCCACTTTGTTTTAGCCCCTTTTCAGCATTTGTTTCTATGGTATCGAGGGTCGTAACTTAAAGCTTGTCCTCAAGGTGCTAGCGCCTGTTAGGGCCTAATTCTACCTCAAGCTGAGAAAGATAGGATCTAGGGTAACATCAAACCACGCTTTACCTGGTAGCTAGCCCTACCAGGTCGGAAGAGGGCTCTCTCCTTGTCAATCTCAGGAAAATATGATCAATGAGGCTTGAGATGACTAATGTGAAGACTGATTTTAGGCTAGGTATGTGTTCAAAAGAGTTTAATTGAATTTGATGATGTTTTGTTGGCTCAAATGTGAAAGGCAGACTTGGGTCCGGGGAATGAAGCTTAGTTTTGCATAGATCTCTATGGGGCGAGGTAGGGAAATGGTTTGGTACTTCAAATTGAGTGAGATGGAGAGCTTTTAGACTAGTGAGGAGTTGAAGAGGTCATGAAAGTCTCAGAGATCCTCTTCAAACAACTGAAAACATAAATAACTAAACAAAACCCTAGGTAGAGCACTGCAAATCAATGAATTCTACCTTAATCCTTGTTTCATTTAGTTAAGATGAACAGAAAGAGATAATGTCATACATAAAACACATGTGAACTTGCAATTACAGAAGGAAACACAATACCAAATCAAGTTGCCACAAGAATCCCATAAAGTGTTGCAAACCCTGGTCTATTCCTTTTGCCAAATTGCTGAAATGAGTATACAATAAAGCTCCAAGCTTTCCCAAAAGTCCAACCTTTGCTAATGACTGAAAAACAAGTAGATATAGGCAATAAACAACTCATCCTAGCCTTTATGGGTTGAGCTCATAATTTTGGGAGCTGTTCCAACAAAGTCTAAACTGAGAACTAAAAAGTAGACAGTGGAACAGCTTGCCTCTAAAAACTAGGGAATTGATTCATTCAATTGCAAACTACCTTTTCATGGATGAATCTACCTCTATGAGTGAAAATTTAGCATAATTACATCAAAATTCATCAAGTCACATTAAATTACATCATGAGTTTGACTATTAGAAAGAGAAAAGTCAAATTGTGAAGAAACTAGGCGAAAAACAGAGTTTTTTGGCCTAAATGAGCAAATTTCCTCCTATGCACTGCACTGATATCCCTATGTGTAGTGCCTTTTTGCAGCTGATTTTGGAGGTCTTTCCATGCACCAAATTTTCTCCAAGTGGGCTTGTTGGAAATTTATGCCTGTATACTTTCCAGAACAAGTGGAATTTCTGAATTTTTCCTCCATTTTCCCCTCCAAAACTGAGTTCTTCCAACAATGCTTCCTGTGTGTCCAAAAAGGGGCAGAAAGGTCCTTTTTGAGGTGTTTTTGAACTTTTTGGAAGCTCAAAACCTGTCAAAATTTCTTGGACATTTGTGGGCATTCATATTTTTCCATGAAAAATCCAAAAATTCTGAGTTTTCCTCAAAAGGAGGTCCCTAGCAAAAGCACGTGCCAGGTGGCGCAGCGCATCAGGCAAAAAAACCTATTTTTTAGGCCAAAATTTTCAAAATTGCAAGAAGTGTCCCAAATTTCTTGAAATTTGGGCTAAGTGTCCTTCATTAAGTGTTGTGTTGGGCCAAGTAAGCCTCAACCAAGATCTAGAATCTATCTTGCTCTTTTCGCTTCCTCGATGCTTTCTTCAACTTGGCCTTCAAAATCCTAATTCTAGCTTTGCAGACCTTGCTTCTCGCCAAGTAGTGGTAGGCCATGTGCCTTAGCATCTTTTTCTCTCTGTTGGCCTTCTCAAGCATCTTTTCCAAATGCATATTTTCCCTCTGAAGCCAAGATTCACGATCAGCATCAATTTCTTGTTCAAGTGGTGTCAACTTGACTTTCCTCCTCTTGGCAGCTTGCCGACTTTCTCGTATGTTTTGTAGCTCCATAATGGTTCGTTGATCCTCTAGCTATTTGTTTCTTTGCTCTAGATATTTGATTATCCACTTGGCTCTTTCTAGGTTGAGAGACAAATCATTAATGTCCTCTTTCTTCTCCCGAATGATCTCTTTAAGCTTTGAGCTTTGTGAGCCCAAATCAGTGTCATCATCCTGAATAAGAATGAAATTTGTCTCTTGTCCTCCTTAAGGCCCCTCATCATGTAATGGTTGCTTGCCCCTGTCCTGTACCTGCTCTATTGATGGAAGAAATGAGACCCATTCCACCCCTGGTGGAGATAGTACTCGTTTTGCTGCTGCAAACAACCTTATAGTGCCCTTTTGGTAGGTGACAAACATTGACACACTAGTGGTTTGTGTCTCATGAATATCCTACTAATGTGAAGGCCCTCCTGTCTCATGAAAAACTATTAGGGGTACTTGAGGACCTGTAAATACCTCATGTGCAATGAAATCCTCCTATGAGATGTTCTATAAACCAAGCTAATGCAAGACCACAATTTTGATTAGTGCAAAATGATATATGTTGTTATACTGTTGCTGAGGAAGCTTCATGTGCACTAAAGTGGTCCTCTTCTCAATGTTCTGGCAAATAAAATAGGGGAGATTCATCATTCTCACCCTAGTAAAGTGCATAAAAAATCTGATGTGATAAGCATACAGGCGAGAAAATCGGCCCTCACAGCTGAAATGTTTAATTATGAGTTTCATCAAGCGAGCATATGTGTCTTTCAGATACCTGAAGGGAAAAACTCTACTGACATGTCTCTGATAACCAGTCTTGATGAAAGGCTCATAATGCTCTCTGTCAATCAGCTGCCTTTTATTCCACTGCTCACTGACATTTGGAATGCTAGTTACTTGAGAAATAGTCTCAGGTGTCAAGGTGAATGTCACACCTGCCAAAGTGACTTGGACATTATGAAGATGGAGCACAAACAATCTGGCCAGCTCATGGTGGTACTTGACTCTCTCTACCATCTCACAAAACTAATAACAAGATTGGTGTTGAAAGCATGTGACAGCAAGAGGACAGGCTAGCAACTCGACAAGTGAAGTAGGCTCCTCTCGGTTATGTTTACCACCCTTGTGAGGTCTCTTTGGTGCATTTCTCTAGAAGAATCATTGACTGTCTCCTCATCTATATCATAGGAAGAATCTGACTCCATGTTTTCCAATGTTTGAATTTTCTTAGATGAGTATGAAGAGATTTTATGGTGTCTTTAGGTTTTTGCTGCCAAAGATATGGATGTATGAAGGACTGTGGAGGGAATTTGTATGAGGGGTTTTGGGAATATTGTTGTCAGGTTTTTGAAGAGTAGAAGGGATAGTAATTAGGGTTTGGTAATCTTTAACTAGGGTTTGGGATAGCAGGAATAGGGATTTAGGATTAGTGATTTTAGGGATATGGGGTTTAGGGAGTGGGTAGATGAGAATGTAAAGAGGGAGAAAATGAATGAGGGAATGAAGGAGTGAGGGAGTGAGAAATGGCTAGGAGTGGAATTAGCAGCAAGAAATACAATTTATAAACCTTATGCAATTATTTTTGACAAGAAATGCAAGGAGGTAGTGTTTTGATTTTTTCCCATTAAATCACCATAAGCACCAAGATAAACTCTCTCATTGGTCATGGAGGAATGTTAACTTACTTGAACAAGTGGGGATTTAGCAAATTTGAAGTTTTAGATGAGACTGTGAGTGAAATCAGTCTTGTAGCCCTGTGCGCCGTGCCACAAACCCAGTGTGCCGCACCCTCTCAATGTGTTGCGCCCATGTAAGTTTTACATTGCAGAGTGCGGCCCAATGCACTGCGCTCTTTCAATGCGCCGCACTCCAAACCTAATGCGTCGCACCACTAAAAATGCAAAACTCGCTTGCTCTTTGGCTTCAACACGACCTTTCTATTACTCACTCTTTCTCCCTTGGATACAAATGAACTCTTTAAACATGAAAAATGATTTATATACATAGGATTTTAATTTTCCACTTATAAAAACCCACTTTGTAATGTTTTCCTTTGACTTGCTTTTAAAACTCTGTTTTTTGGCAGTTTGCTTTATTTTTGCTTTTGATGAACCGAATGATTTGACTTTTTGTTTGCTTTGCAGGTGATGGAGTTGCAGAGGCTTGGCAAGGTGACCAGGGTTGCCACTGAAGTTATTACATATGGAAAAAATGAAATTACATCAAATTTATACATGAAAACATAAAAAACTATGTTTTTCCTCAAAACAAGGTTTTGAGGAAAAATCAATCACTGAGCATGCAATTATGGAAATTATTGTTGCTGAAACTTTATTTGACCTTCTCATGCACCTGCTGACGTTTATTGAGCATTTTGAAGACCTTATTGACAAAACCATAGACCTAATGAGACCTAAAACCCTAAAAATGACTTTTGCAAATTTAAAGACAAAAAATGACTGCAGATGATCTAGATGAATGAAAATGGGCCAGCAGGTAAAGAACATGAGGGAAAATGTATAATAAGCCACTACCATCAAATTATCCATGACCCTAATGGAATGTAGCTGATCGAGTGAGACACCTAACATGCAATGCAACAAGAGAATTTGATCACTGACGGAGGGATGAAGATACCGACACTAACAGGGCCTTTTGTTCTTGCCCGAGGGCTATCATTCCTTTGTAGACTTCTATTCGCCCCTTGTCCTTAAATTTCTTCTTGTTTGTTGGCCATCTCTCATATCGAAGCCCCTTTATCGATGAATCACAATTAGAGGTGTTACATAGGAGTCGTGACATTCCATTTTTTCAAATCGCCAATCTCTGATCACCCTCTACGCTTAGCCCTTGGTTCTATGGCTCTTTATGTAACAGTGGGCTACCCCTCATATCAAAGCCCCTTTATCTGCAGATCAAAATTGAAGGTTTTGCTTTGATGTAGTGATATTCCTCAATCTATGATCGTTGATTTGCAACCAGATGTCATCTTCTGCCACGTGTCACCTTGTGAGTGGTGGGGACACGTGTCACCTTGTTTTAGCCCCTCATGACCCCTTAAAACATCGAATCTGTCTACGATGTGTCTTCCTTATTGTGACGACAGATGCCACATGTCTTTATCAAGGCCAATATTATTTCACCACATGGCCCTCTACATGACAGAGAAAAGGCACGCCCTCTTCTATTTTTGTGACTAAATTCCTTTATAAACATTTCTAGGCATTCCCCTGGCAATTTCCGATTTTTGACTTTCCCTGACTCACTAGATCGCCAATATGATCTTAGTGTCACTATTGTGCACTCACCAACATGTAATTTGTGATAGCGGAGCTCTACTACACGAAGCACCAAATGCCATGCTACCTGGTCCTCCAATATGCGATTTGTGATGTGCCAAGACCTCTGATTAGCCTCAATTCTTCCAGGGACCTTTGCTTCTGATCGCCGATTGGACACGTGGCAAAATGATGCAACCTCACACTTAAAATTTTACATGTTTTACCTTTGTCTTCTGGTTTTGAGAGGCAGAACTTCAACTTGCTATAATTTTTTATCGGGAAGTCCATTTTAAGACTTGCTTCTATGGCTTGGAAGATGGTTGTAAATCTTTGTGCTCCTTTGAACTCTTTTTTATAGCTGGAACATTTTTTGCAGAAGGTGACAACATGGCCTATTAGGGCACTTGTTGTGTAGATGAGGGAGTACAACAAATTGCAGATAGTGTTAATGCTTTTGGAGGACCAAAATCTCCTCAGTGGGGAGGAATGATCCAAGCAGACCCAGAAACGTTCAGAAAATGAAGAGGGCTTAGAAAGAGATAAAAATATAAAATTCTTTGGATTACAATGAAACTAATTTCATATTGAAGATCTTGTCGCAAGATTTCCAATGGCACAAAGGAAACCTCAATCCCACTTCGTAAGCAAAAGTTATGGCTAGTCAAAGTTTTGTTCAAACTAGGCAAAAGTCAAAGTCAAGGTCAACCCAAGGTGCCACATGGCACTCCCATAGGCTTCCACATGGAAGAAAAGTTAGCTAGCCTAGTGGGACCCAAAAAGTTGATGTGACAACCCAGTCAGGAAACCAAGTGGACCCACAAGCAGGTGACGTGGAAGCACCACAACTCGCCACATGGCAAGTAGGTGGCATATGATGTGGACCAATGAGACACTACAACATGGCTCAATCACATAGTGCTACATGGAACCTCAAATTAGGCCCAAGTTTCCTTGGCATGCTGTAACCTCCATTTTGTCTTATTCTCATGGTTTTGGGAGTCGTTACAATATGGACATAAGTATACCATATATTATATGGTTTGAAAATATATATTAAAACCAAAATTAGGATTTAAAACCATATTAAAATCAAAATTGCGAGTCCATGGGTTTTGAACCTAAAACCTCCTTAACAAGTAACTTAATATGGCTATACAAACCATTGTGCCAACCACATACTTTGTCTTAATTACCCTCACACTTTGTTATAAAATGTCATTCAAATGGTTCAAAGGGAACCATGGAGAATACATGAGAGATGAGGGTGCAAGCAGGCCAATGAAGACATGAATCTCAAGAAAATTAAAGGAATGTTGTTAGAGAATATGTTAAGGAATATTTCAAAGAATATTCTCTATGAGGAATCTTTAAGATTCCCTTGGGAGCAATTTTTGAAGGTGTCATAATTATGCCGACTTTATACTCACTTTTCTTAGTTTTTCACAAGGAACGTGATGGTGTGATCAGATTCTTTTTATGAGCAATCAAATTCCAGTTAGCCCATGAAAAAGAATATTTGAGATTCCTAGGGAACCCAAATTTTTTTAACTATAATGGTTATATTAATTATTTCAAAATCAGTTCGGCCGAAACCAAAACAACCATGATTACAATATTCAGAAGTACTTTTAGTTGTCACTATCCTTTCCTTAGAAAGGTGTAGATATACTCTAGATTATGGGATCAGGATCCATGTAGGTTCTTCGTAATTCTTGCTAAATGCTCACTGAGGCAGGAGGCATGCCAGGTTTGCTTTTGTGTCTGCTTCCTTATTTGAACCACGTAGGATATGGAAAAGAAGGTAGGAGGAGAATATTGAAGCACATATCACAGCCTTTGAAGTGTCTTGTTAAGCGCCAGATTGTTGAAGTGGTCCTCTGAATTTAATATCTTTATAAGAATTTCTAAATCCCCAAATACTTGTATTTCCTTATTGCCTTTTTCATGTGCTACCTGACAAGATTTTAGCAACCCAAGGATTTCTGCCTGGTTGTTGGTTCTCTGTCCAAGACCCCAACTGAAGCTATCTTCTCGGATACCATCCGTGGAGTAGATCAATCTGCCTTCTCCTACTGTCCCTGGATTTCCTTTGCAGGCACCATCAAAAAATATTGTTGGCTTACCCTGTTTCCTCCACCAAGCTTGAAAATCTATGTCTGTATCTCGTAATATACATACAAGAGTTTTACTGGGGCGAGTAGTGTCCTTTATCCTGTCTCGAAATATATAAGTTCCCATCCATTTCTTTTCAGGGAGGAGCGAGTTATTGTTTTTAAAGAGATGATTGGCCATAGTCTCGAGGAGTAGTTCCTTTGCTTTTGCTGCCACCTTCAAAGGGGAATTTGGAATGTTGTTGAAGATTTGATCATTTCTACGGAGCCATATTTTCCAGCAGATGTATTTAGGTAATGCTTTCCAGATTCTATTCAATGTTGTCTTTCTTTGGGTCACGTGGGGTTATCACGTTCTCTAGGTGCTGAAGAGGGTTACTATTATGAATTGCGATGGGGTAGAGACATTGATGCCTTGAAGGATGCAATCCCAAACTTCTTGAGCAAATCAGAAATCTACGAACAAGTGCTCCACGATTTCCTGGGATTTGTAGAAAAGGGAACACCAATGTGGCACATAAATACCTCTTTTACTCAGATTGTCACCAGTTAGCACTTTTTTATGCATTAAAACCCGAGTAAAGAAGTTTATTTTGGGGAGACCAAGAGGGTCCCAGACCTGTTTCCACAACGCTGCAGTGTGGATCAGAGCTTGGTGAGCTTGAAGAGAGGCAAATCCATGTGATGACTTGTAGATTCCAATCTTTCCCCATCCCCATTTGTCCGTCGAATGCAAGTGGATTGGTGCCAAGCTCATTAAAGCTTCTTCCAGGAGTGTCTTTTGAATGTGCAGTTTCTCTGAAGCTCGTGGAATATTCCAATCTCTCCAATTTCCGGAGTCATCCCATGCTGAAATGTCTACCAGGGTGAGAATTCCTTGTTGTATGAGCCAATTCTTGACTTCTTTGATTACTTCAGAATTGCCAAGAGGCGACTGATCCATTATAATGTCTTCCCACAACATCATGTTTTTTCCATTGCCAGGGATACAATACAAGTTCTTTTGGAATAAATCGATCCCACGATGACAGATATTCCATAGCATGGTCTCGTTGATGTTGTTATCGATCTGAAGGTTTCTTAGCATGGAGCCATTTAGATATTTTTTCTGTAGAACCTGACTGATAGGGTGTTTGTTGTTTGAGAAGGGGTCCAGAGGATTTTGCCTCCTAGAGCCAAATTGGCAAGGCCTAGGTCTCTTATCTATAGGCCTCTTTCAGAGATAGGGCACTTGACTGTGTCCCAGTTCACTAAGTGAAATTTTCTTTGATTTCCTCTTCCTTCTCTCCATAGAAAATCCTTGATCATATTGGAGATCTGGTCCATGATCTTCTTTGGGGCTAGAAGAAAGGAAGCCTGATAAATTGGTAGGGAGGATAAAACATATGTAATAAGGATGAGTTTGCTAGCATTGGTGAGCCATTGCCCTCCCCAAGCTATAATCTTGGACTTAATTTTGCTTATTACATATGTCCATAGAGAAGATTTGTTAGAACCCAGGGTTATTGGTAACCCGAGGTATTTGATTTTATCCCAAGAAGTGAAACCCAAGAAGTCTCATAAGAGAGCTATTCTCTGGATTGAATGTTGATCCACATTCCACATGTATATTACACTTTTCCTTTTCTTTATAAGAGCTCCTGATATGCTGCAAACTTTTTGGAGAATTCCACTGTAGACTTTGGCTATCTTGATGGAGGCTCCACCTAGAAGAAGAGAGTCATCTGCAAATATGGCATGGTTGAGAGGCTCTAGCCCCTTCATCAACCTGATGCCTGGGGTATTCCCTACTTTCTTTTCAGCTATTAGTTTTCTACTTAACGAGTCTGTGATCAGGATGTACAAGAAAGGGGAAAGAGGGCAACCTTACCTTATTCCCCTTAAGGCTTGAAAATAATTTGCTGGCCTGCCATTAACTAACAGAGCTATCCATGGATTTTCAGTACAAGATTTAATCAAATTGACAAAGTTAGATCTGAAACCAAAGGAAAGGAGGACTTTGTACATGAAATAAAGATTTACCCAGCCGAATGTGTTTTCCATGTCTAGTTTTATGAGCATACCTTGCTCCTGCCGAAGATAATTGTAGTATATGACTTCTTGAACCTGTATTACATTGTCCAGGATATGTCTCCCTTTGACAAAGCCACCTTGGGTGGGAGAAATGAGTTTCCCCAGCAATGGCTTGATTCTGTTTGCTAGCAGTTTTGTTAGGATTTTGTATGATGCATTGCAGAGCAAGATTGGCATAAACCTGTCAAAAGAGCTCGGATTCACTTCTTTTGGTATTAATTCAAGAAAGGTAGAATTAGTGCTACCTCCCACTTTAGCTTTTTAGTGAAAAGCTTTAATCATCCTCAGTAAATCAGTTTTTATTATTTCCCAGCAGATTCTATAAAAAATAATTGAGAAGCTATCTAGTCCTGGTGCCTTCTTTGGCTCCGTGGACCAAATTACTTTGCATATTACTTCCTTGGAGAAAGGTTTCAAGAGACCCGTGTTGTCCTCCTTGCTTACCAAAGATGGAATATAAGAGAGAAATTCAAATATGACTTCTTCACATCCATTCCCACCCTCTTTATAAAGATTCTGAAAATGATCTTTTTCTGCCTCTTTAAGCTGTTCTTGACCTTTGAGAACAATCCCATCTGAAGAAGTGATTTTAGAGATATGATTTCGGGATAGAAGAGCTCTATATTGCCTGTGGAAGAATGAGGTGTTTCGTTCTCCAGCTTTTAGCCACAAGCTATGAGACTTAAGCCTCCAAAACTCTTCTTCTTGGTGAAAAGCGTGGAATGATTTGATTTGGGCAGCTTGTTCTTTTTCTAAATCTGAAGAAGAGATCTCCTTACTTTCCAAATCCATTTGCAGATCTGATAAACGCTGAACTGTCTCCTTTCTGTTACTGGTAGGAGATTTTGAGGGTTTTTTAATCCATTTTTTCAGAGCTCTCTTGATTTCTTTCAGTTTCTACTCGCACACAAAGCTAGGAGATTGTGTCACAGGTGTGGACCATGCCCCCAGAACAATTTCCATGAATCCTTCTTTCCCTGACCAAAGCAGGTTGAATCTAAAAGGAATAGGGCCCAAATTTTCTTCCTCTTCCAACTGTAAGAGAATAGGTTTGTGGTCTGAGGCCAAATTTGGGAGAATTTTCAGGGAGATCAACATTTTTTCTAGCAACAAAGAGCTCTACGCTAGGAATCGATCTAGGCAAGCAGAGATGTGATCTGCCCCAACTCTATTATTTTTCCAAGTGTAAAGATCTTTCATATGTTTGAAGTCAAGAAGATCCCAATGAAGTATTACCTCCTCTACAAATGGAAGCATTTGGTTGCTGCCACTATTGTCACCTCTCTTTTCTTTTGGATCAAAGATGAGGTTGAGATCTCCAGCCACTATTATATTCTGAGGGGAGTAAATGTCTAAGAAATCAAACAAGGTCTACCATCATTCTTTCTTCTCAGTGAGGAGGACTGGAACATAAAGGTTGAAGAGAGAGATGGTGAGCTTACTAGAGAGGTGTCGAAGTTCGGTGTAAATCCAGTGTTGGGTCTCAAAGGAACTTTCTAACTAAAACTGGTCCTCCAACCACAATGTTGCTAGGCCACCAGAGGAACCTCTTGCACTAATGGACTTTCCTGCATTTTTTTCCATTTTAATTTTATGATCTCAAGAAGGGTTTCCCCTTCAATCTTAGTGTCTTGGAGAATGAGGATCTCGGGAGTTTCTATTTTCAAAAGGTCTTTAACTTCTTCAACTTTTGCAGGATTCCCCAAGCCTCTCAATTCCAAGAGACTAATCTTATTATTTAATGGGAATGGAGTGGGTTGGGCCCCCCTTAGAGGGCCTTGATCTGGTGTTTCTCCTGATGGACATTTCAATGGTGGATTGGCTACCTTAAATTTTTTGCCTCTATGTTTCTTCTTCACTGGCTTCCTTATGAGATTTCCTCCCAACTCTTTTCGAGGGCCTCTCGAATGTCTCATCTTTTGGTGACCCAGAGGTTTTCAAAAGTTTTTTCCTTATCATTTCTGCATAGGTAGGTGAGGAGGAGGTTCCTGCTGGGGAGTCAAGATGGGTTACTTCTACGTTATCCTTTTCTACTTTGGGTGGAGGAACTTGGTGTTCAATCTCCTCTATCACTTATTCTGGAATTTCCATTGATGTGTTGAGGGTTTCGAATGGGTTTATTAAAGCTGTTTTCCTTGGTTGTTCTCCTCTTCCTTCCACTTGTACCATTCCTTTTAAGGGAGAACTAGACTCAAATGATAACTCTTTCCCTTTATTTCTGTTACTCGCCTTGGCCAGGACTACTTTCTGTACCTGGGTCCATTTTTCTCCTTTCAACTTCTCTAGGTCTTCCTCTGCCTTTTTTTTTGTAGTATCTTGCAAAATTCCCGTAGTCATGGAAATGTCTGCATTTGAATGGAAGTTGCTCATAGTCTAGCTCTTGAATATAAGACCAATATGTTATTGTTAACTTTATGGCTTCAGGTAACCCTATTTCCAAGTCGACATTGACACATATTCTTGCACATGAGTATTGATCCCTTCTCTCTACTCGATCTATATATTTTCCCGGGATCTTGCGAATTGATTTTAGTGACTTCAGGTTCCAGTGGTGCAGTGGTAGATGTGGGAGGCGCACCCACACTGGAACTGCTGATGGCACATCTTGTGTCAGATCGAAGTCTGGTGACCATGAGTTTAAATGCAGACCCTGAGGGCCCATGAAATACGGTCCATTCCTAAAAATGAGATTTCTATCTTCTATTGAATCAGAAACAAAGACAAAAAAGCCCTTACCAACCAGAAAATTTATGATGCCTTCCTTGAATAATGGTCACCAGTTCCTAAGTACCCACACCTCGATAGCCTTTAGGGAAGACCATAGGCCTATAAATTGACCGATAAGCCCTCTTTCAGCTAAGTTCATAGCAAATATACAAGAATCTTCAGCGGGCAGGGCGACTGTGGGGATGTTGTCAAGTTTCTTTACAAACTTGCACTGAGTTTCCCTTGCTGGGTGTTTACTGCTGGAGTCGATCAGCTTCCTGAATGCAAGGATCTCTAGTGGAGGAGGTGAAGGAGGAGGGGCCTCAGGGTCCCCTCCTGGGGTCATGGCGAAGGAGGCAGAGACTCAGGTCACACCAGAGCTATGCGCACGAAGGGGCAGTTCCGCTAGGTATTAATAGGGAACCCAAATTTGACTGAGCCAGAAGGGAGTCGATTTTGCTGTCAGATTTGAAGAATTCAACCGTTCAATTTGTTTCTTTAGCAGAGTTGTGAAATTTAAAGCCATCTCCAAAAGTGGAGGTATAAGATGCATTGATGCCATGTCTTCCTTTTATTTTTTCTGAGCTGGTGATTTGATGTTGAGATTCTTGTTTTTCATTTTGTTGGAGGATTCTTGTATGCCACTTCATGTGAGAGTTTGATATTTTTTCATGTTGAAGGAGAGATTATACGAGTGAGATTTCTTATAGAAGAACGTCTCATGGAGAGACATGCCACTCTAGTTAAGGGAGTTATTCCTTGTATTTGACAAAATCCACATCATGTACTAATAATCCTCTTGCAGCAATTAATGAAGTGGCCTCCCTGCTCTTCACACCGAGCCCAAAGACGTAGCCCACACTGGGTGAAATCCGTTATCAAGTTGTGTGCGTTCTTTGATTTGATGGTTGCCTTTATGTTTCCTCTTCTTTAAAGTATGCACATGTGGTTTCTTGGTTTCTTCATACTATTTCATATGCAATTTTGCTAACATCACAAAATCAAAAGATCTTGGTTAATTCTGGTAGTTGAAAGAATTTGGATCATCTATGGAAAAGGATGTATACCCCACCTTATACAAGAAGTTGATTGGCTCTCTCATGTTTTTTATCAACAGAAGGTCATATATATCATGTGTAATAAACTCTCTCAGTTAATTCATGGTTGAACCAAAGAGAGTGAATTGGACAATGATAAAGAATGTATTGTGGTATTTGTGTGGTATTTGTGTGGTATAATTAAGTATGGGATCATATATCCTTTAGGTGGCAGTATCAGGTCAGTGGGCTATATTGACACAAACTAGGCAGGTAACACAATGGATAGGAAAATAAATTTAAGGTGTCGCTTCAGCATGGGATTAGGTTTTTTTTCTTGGTACAACAAGAAGTAGAGGTTTGTAGCATTGATTTCTATAGAGGTAGAATACATAGTAGCTAGCATGGCAATGTGTGAGACCATATGGCTTCGTAAGTTGCTAGTAACCTTATTTGGTCAGAGAGTTGAGATGACAGTGATACACGGTGACAATCAGAGTTGCATCAGGTTATCTGAGAATCCAATGTTTCACGACAAATCCAAGCATATAGACATCAGGTATCACTTCCTCAAGGATTGTGTATAGTGCAGGATAATTCAGCTATAGTATACACCAACATATGAGAAGGTAGTAGACATTTTGACAAGGACCTTGGGGAAGGCGAGATTCATCTTATTCAAAAACAAGTTGGGTGTTATGCAGAACACCTTCCTCGCTAAGGGGGGGTGTTAGTTTGTGTAACTCGGATAGGCATTCTAGTCTTAGGTGGTGTCTATGAGGCAAAATACGCAATTGGATTAAATTTCTCCAATACCTAGAAAACATTTCTAAGGAAAATTGTCTTAATTATAATTAATTAGCTACTTTAATTAAGTCTAAATTTGGAAAAGTGGTTAATTAATTGGGATTTATAGACAAGTCGATTTTCCTCTAGTGACTTCTAGAAAATTTATTTGATGAAATAAAGATGATCTTAGCCATAAATTGAGATTAGATCATGATCGATGATTGATCAATGAGAGAATATAAGATGAAATCATTCGGCATTTGGAGAATACATTCATGTGAAAAATTTTAGTGTTAGCAAGGGGCACATTGATGGCATGGAGGAAAGCAGCAACGAGGTTTCATTAGTAGAAATTAAGGAGAGAATTTCCAAAGAAATTATTCACAGATATTCTAGTTTTATAAGAGAAGGAAGGAGGCAAAATTATTCTGCGAGAGGGGGGGAAATTAATCTAGTGAAAATTTCCATTTTACTTAATGCGAGCCTACATATTGATTCATGATCTTTTACTTCATTTATGTATTTAGAATTGCCTCCAAATCTAAGGATGGCCAAAAATGGGCTGCTTAGATCAGAAAATCGTCTTTACCATCAGATTCCTAGTGAAAATTAGTGAAATATTAGTATAAACATGACGCCTTTTTGTCATGGTCAAATCTAGGTTCCCCAAGAATCATTTAGATTCCTCACAAGATTCTCCTCTAGAGATGGATGAAAAATCAGCTACTCAGATGAAGAAACGTACTACATGGTTGAATTCCTGGCAAAATTTTGGTTCAGATGGCTATAACTTGACATGTTTATGACACTATTAAAATTATGCACCCAAGGAATCTAAATATTCCTCAATGAGTCTTCATGAGGAATATTCCCTAAGAATATTCTAGTCTCAGGATTCGTACACACAGGGTTCCAAATTTGGGTTCCGTAAAATACTTTTGCTCTCCTTCTCTCTCCTCTTGGCCTCTATTGTTTTTGGTGAATAAAAAAAATGGTTTTTTTTTAATATATAAAAGTTTCAGCAGATATTCCCAAGTCACCCTTGTGGGGTGTTGGAAAATTTCTTTGGTTGTTATAGGGCCCACCCGAGGTTAAGCCCCGCGGCTCCTATCTGTGTTAACTTTTTTGATTGTTTGTTTTTATGTTTTGTAGTATTGTTTTTAATCAAGTTTTGTGTTATGGTATTTGTCATATGGGGTCACCGATTAGGCGGGTCGGCCAGCTAGCAGAGACGGTTCAAATCTCGTCGGCCCCCAATATAGTGGTATGTTCATTGACCATTGTTAATATTTTATATATGTAATATAACAACTAAGAAGGGTTGGCGGGGCTGGTGGATCGCCACTCAATTTAATATTTATTTAGTTATTTATTATTTTTATAAAATATCCAATAAAAAATCATCGATTGGATTTTAGGGGTCACTGGAAAAATTAAGCAGGCAACAATTTAGTCATTTTCATCCGTCATGAAGTGTCAAAATCTCTCTCAATTAACTACCACCAATTTTAGTATATTTCGCAAGATTTAGCAAGACCGCCAGATTTAGTGAGCCCCCAAATTTAGATGGTGACAAAAGTTCTAATCCTTTTGACTTGAACTTTGACTACTAATAAATTTGGCATACGAAGTTGGATTTTAGTGTCATATGTGCCATTGGAATCAGGATGAATAGCTCTCGCTTATGGCCCTGATTTCTTTGAAATCCAAGGACTTCGATTTTTTAGCCTTTCAAAGTTGCCTGGATCATTTGTTTATATAATAGTTTCCTCTAACAATCCACCTTCCCTTTTGTTGGGATGGGGTCCCCTAGGTCAATTCTAGGGTTAAAAACCCAAGTATTGATGTAAATTTTGGTAAAAGATGTAAAGTCTCCTCAATTTGTGGATGTGGAGCACAAAGATAGTTAGGAGTCAAAAGGGGTTTTAACCCCTTCTCTATGTAAAATCGAGTCGGTTTGGAGATCCATCCATGGCCCATGGACCATGGGATTTTATGTAAAAATCTATAAATAGGTGTGTCTTAGAGAGTCTAAGGCAGATATATGTTTACGACAAAGAAGGGAAAAAGGGAAACTAAGAAGCAAGTAGATAGAAGGGAAAAGGCTCCGCAGCTGAGTGCGCAGAGACCTAGAGTCCACAGTTGAGTGCTCAGACCCCTGCAGCTGAGTGCGCAAGGCAGTCTTGAGTCTGTAATACTATATTGAATATTAATAAAGAAAATTGTTGAAGAAATTCATGTGTTTATCTGTTTACTTCTATTATTTATGTTTGCGATATATGTTGTGATGGAATAATGTCTTTATGAAATATTGATTTACTGATGTGTGACTCTATTAGATTAGTCTTAATAACTATACGCAATGCATGTTAAACACTTTCACGAAGATTATAACACATTATGTTATGGTTATTGAATACTTCAGTAGATATGTGTGAACTTAGATCTAGGGTTACTTTATGGTGTGCGTAAGTGGATGATTCATCTGTTGAGGGTCCGCAAAGACCTATTGTAGACCTTTGCAAAGGTCCCAAGGCCGTTTAAAGGAAGTCGCAGTACTGAGCCCTAGGGGCTTATAAATCTGCGCAAAGGAATATCTAGGGCAGTAAAAGACATCACACTGATCTCTGGATGCAAAAACTTGGTTCCAGCATCCCCCCATAATGCTTCAGGTGAGACTTCAGCATGCGCGACGTGGGTTGATGATGAAAGGGCCAGTAGTGTAGGGTTTTGACGCAATTAACTCTAAACCTGGGTCAGGACCCCCTAAGCCAACAAATGGTTCAGTTGTCAAGACCAGGGTCTTCTTAAGGAGATGTGTGATGTCACATCACTTGAATCTGACCAAGAAGGAAATTGAGAAGTGGTTGGATAGAAAGATTCACGAATTCATGGCGTAGGAAAACAAGAACCCATGCCTGTCAAAGGATCAATGGTTGGACAGATATTTGTACATAGAAATACATGAAATTTTCTTCTGCACCTTGCCGATTGAACTATACGAGTGGATAACTAAGTTAGCAGACGGCCAAGGAAGGTGGAGGCTTGACGGTCCAATAGTGTGGACTCCAGAGCTAGTGTGAAGGTTGGAAAACTCTGAAGACAAGATCATGCATGCTATCGACCACTGGCTGGATTGGATTATAGGAGGATTTGTGACAGAGTTCGTGGTTGATACCTCAGTCAACTACGACGAATCAGAGCGACGATTCTTCAATAGACCGCGAGGTAAGTATCTGAGATCTTTGAATACCTGGATTAAGATGCTCTTGTGTGAGAAAAGGGTTATGTTGTTTCCTTGATGTTTGGATCTACTCGAATTGGATGGATCTTTAGGACTCAAGAGAAAGTAGGTCTTGAATATAACCTGTTGATTAGACCTCCTTCAAGCGACGACGAGGGAGTAGTATAGGCCTCACTAAAAAGTGCTTTCCAGCTAATAAGAAAGGATTTTCCGTGAATACATCATCCATCCACTCCACCTCCACCCTCACCTTCACAGCATACACCTTCGCCCACACCTTCACCACCACTACCACCATTCAACATGTCGAACTCAATAAAGTTGCCAATTTTCAAGGGTATAGGGAGCGAAGATATAGATCAATTCTGGTTTATCGTGAATGTTGTGTGGACCACACAACAGATCACTGATGACAACATAAAGAAGGCGTAGTTGGTTAATTCTCTACAGGATCGTGCACTAACGTGGTATATTAAGTATTGTGTTGATCATCCTTTAGCAGTGCTAGTAGAAACTAAGGATGCTTTAAACAAGGAGTTTAGTAATTTGACTTGCAGTTAGTTGTTGGATTTAAGGAAATCACAATGAGGGCTAATGAGATGCATTGGGAATTGGATCAAAGGTTGAAGTGTGTGATCCACGAAGCTAATATGTTGCGCACAGATGGCCAACACCGCAAGTGGTTTATAGCCTCACTTCTGCCCCACCTGAGGATTTCTTTGTCCCAACAGAAGATAGGAACTCAACCAGAAGCCTTGGAAATCGTGATGAGATTGCATGTGACACCTATTCAGTATGCAACTTTGGGATTCCAACAGATTCCCTTCAGTTGTAAAACCTCTACTTGGAATTGCAGAGCTTGAAAAAAGAGAAGGAGGCTAGGATAGAGGTGCATGAGGAAGTTTGGTGCCTAAAGTGTAAAATCCAGGGGCATGATAAAGACCACTTCCCTGTATACATGAGGGGGACTGCTTCTCCTGAGGCCAGAAGCTCCAGTAGGACCGAGTGCAGGGCCCACACTATGGTACGTTATTTGTCAAGTGGTTGGAAAACATGTAACAAATAATTGTCATTTGCTGCAAAAGTTTGTTTAGACACCACAATGGTTGTTCTGTGATTTCTGCAAATCAGCGGGCCATGATGACTACCACTGTCACAACTACGAGTTGATTATGGAAATAACGCCTACCTACCAAATCCAAGAAGAAACTCAGCCTCCAGATCAAAGCGTAAGAGGAGCAAGTGGAGGTTATCAAGGAAGAGGATGGGGCCGAGGAGGAGGAGGACCTGGTAGAGATCGTGGTCAGGTTATTTTCTATAAATGTGGGATGCGAGGGCACTATGCATGGGAGTGTCAAAACCAAACACGCCCATCATGTCAATACTGCAGCCAGTTTGACCACACTATAGAAGAATTCCATGTGTTGATAGCTAAGATTCAGGAGAAAAAGGAACAATGTTAGCAACCTACGTAGAACTTACAAATGATGAGAGCTGAGCCCCTCGAAGAAGATCCGAATGTAAATATCATGTTGAGAAGTGGGATAACAACTAGTGATGACAAGGGAAAATAGCAGAGGAGGATGGATGGGTCCGCAAGGCCCCATAAAACGAAGTTAGTTTTGATATGGCGCGCACAAAGGAAACATTCATGGAAGCCAAGAAAAGCTTTGCTTAGGCATCTACCTCAGGAAGTTAGAACAAAGTACTAGAAACCAGCACGCCTATAGAGGTTGATCCCTCTATGTTACACAACATTTTGTCACTGTCCCTGTACTCCCCATTCCATGATCCAGGAGGACCTCGATAGTGAACTCTGCATACTTTGCCTTCATAAAGAAACTACCATTATGTCACTCTTCATGAGCAAATCATTTCCCTTTTGCACCATTTTCCTTGAAACTTCTGTTTTTCCTAGTTTACAAGACCGATGCTAATGACCTTTGTCTCCCCCGCACTGATGTGTAGAGATTGGCACTATTCCCCGCGCCGATTGGTGCGACTGAGCTGTGTTCCGATCACACTGTCCTGTTATGGAAAGTTTTTTAAATTAGAGCTGAAGCTTCTAGCTCTAGAAGCTTCGTAACAAAAGTCTGGTAGATGGTTTGGCCGGATGGGGTCAAGGATGACAGTTTGGGCTCCTTTGCCCTATAATGATGGAACTACCTCAAGGGATAATTCCTTCTCCCATGAGAAGATGATCCATCGCCCATCCATATTTACTATATAAACCTCCCTTCTTCCCAAGCATAAGCGAGTTAAAGTGTTGGCTGAGTGTGAGTATACTATTTTGATTTGACAAGTAGGTTATTACTAGTTGTAGCCATCTAGTTGTGTGAGGGAGAAGTGTGTTTGGCTTGGAGTGAAGTCTAAAGGGAAGAACCTTTAAACTATTGTTGTTTGAAGCCATCATGGAATGCTAGCAGAAGTGTGTGGGAACCTGGTCTTGTCAGAGGAAGACTGCGATGTCAAGATGAATCATTGTAATGTCTCTTTGATATTAATATATGCAACTATCGATTGATTTTCTACATGTTTTCTAATATTACATATTCATGTCTTGATGCTTCTTGACTTGTTAAGTAGGTTGAATTGCAATTTTCTTATTATTATGTTTGTGTGTTGTTGTTGTTTACTTGTTTCAGGAACTTGAATAAGGAAGCAAGAGATTGTTGGAGTGAGCAAGCGAGGACATCATCAAGCAAGATAAGCAACCAAGAGGTAGGCCCTCTTGATTAATTCTAACCTAAGGAAATCTTCCATATAATGTATCTGTCGTGGCTAGACCCATTATCGAGCTAGAGGAATTTGTTCGTGTCCGCACTTATAATTTTACTTCACCACAAATTGGTGACTCCACTGGGGAGATCCCATCTTTTGTTTGTTTTCGATTTCATGATTTTGTGGGAACTTTGCTATTTCATGTTTTCCCTTTGGTTTTGTTTCTTCTCTCCTGCTCATTGGCCTAAGTCTAAAATTCATAGTAGCAGATCTGGTCCCTGTTTTGAATTTTTTTTTCCTTAGTTCCCTCATATAGTGAGTTTAATCGGTTGATAGTCGCGTTGACCAGTGCGAGTTACGGAGGAACAGTCGTGCCAACCAAAGTGAATTATGGAGGAACAATTGCATCAACCTGCCTCAAGCCCTTGTTGTCAGTTAGGTTGTCATGTCGATCCCTATAAGTGAAGATTAGGACTAGACCCCAATCTTGGCCAGTGTGTTCTACTCTTGTGTTTTTGACCTCGTGAACCCTTTTGACTATTTTCTCCCTAATTAGGAAGCTACTTTACATTTGGTTTTTCTTACTTGTTGGCTTGTCATCTTGTTGTTTGATTGATCGATTCATTGAATGGCTAGCGACACTAGGGCATCTACCTAGCCACCCATTCAACAGTTTGTGGACTCATCAAGTTCGGTTATGGGTGTGTTTGCTCCTTGCATTTTTTTTTGGTCCCTCTTACGACTTTGACCTCTTTTTGCACAAGTTTGAAAAAGTTTTGTTTACTAGTTTGAATGTCTTTTTCTGGCATAAATTACATTGTCGATCTTGTGTTTGGTAAAGTTGGTGTTTCATCGATCTGAATGAACTTCTCTTTTCATGTTTGCATCTGCTTAAAGAGCTCATAGTCTCAAAAAAAAAAAAAATCATTGAAAGATTGTATGCGAAAAGTTTGTTTCGTTGTTTCATGAGAAAACATGAAATTCTAGCTTGTTGCATCATTATGATTCACATCTCTTAAAAACTAGAATTGCATCAGCATTTGGAAAGGGAAGATAATTTTTTTCATTTCGAAAGGACTGATAGATAAGTTCTTGTCAGGAAATTAGGAATTGGAATGCATCTTTCATTAGTTTATTTTTTGAAAAAGTGAAGTAGTGAAATATCTTTTCGTTTTCAGTTGCTTGATTTTTTGCATTTGATTGAGTAGTTTCTACCCTCTCTAGTGTAGGCATTTCATTGAATTGAAAGGGTCTTGTCCCATTTAGTTGCATTTTAGGTTTTTCAAGTAGCATCACTAAGACTTGAAAACTGAAACTTAACTCAAGATCAACTCTAAAATGAATTCAATTAACCTAAGGCGCATTTGACATTAACGATCATATCTAGAAGGTCTAGGCTAGAGACATCTTCCGACATCTATAAACCTAGCATTTGTCGTTAGCTTCAGCATTTGACAACGCTACCACGGATTTGTGCTCCCCATACCGTCGAGTATATAACAAGAGACCCCACTAGGCTACAATACTTTTATCCTTAGGAAGTTGAGTCGGCCGCCTTGCGAGCGTGATACACCGAACACAATATTCAGGGAGATTGCCTTCTCGTACTTCTTGGTTCGCCAGGAGGTATTCTGCAGTTCACGGTTGCCTAGTAATCCTGTTTACCTAGATCATCCAGAGTAGTCATTTGATCTTTTTGACTCATTAAACTTAAAATATCATTTGAGCACTTTTCCTTTCAAGCTCGTTTTCAATCGAAAGTGATAGAGTCATCATTGTTTCTTTCTCGACTCTTTAAAAATGAAAGAAAATTAGTATTCACCCGATGCAATGAGTGCTAAGTGAACTATTCAAAAATCATGAGAAATTAGTTAGTTACGACTACCTCTCATGGAAATGGTCATACGTGAATGACTTACTTAACGCAGTTGAATCCCAAAATGATATCTGCACTGCGTAAACCCCCATACTTAAATTCAAAAAGAATCAAGGGATCTCTACTTGAATGGTTCATGAGGCACAATACTTGCTAAGGTTTTGCAAATGGGGTAGCAAGCTAAGTGGGCTTGATTGTAGGGAAAACTCCACAGTTAAGCGCGCTTGAGCCAGAGGAGTTCTGGGATGGGTGACCTCCTGGGAAGTCCTGGTTACCGGGTGCAAGCCCCGGAAGTGATGGTTGATGCTATGTGATTCGTTCTCCACATTTCACTAGTTTCAATCCCACTTCTTCACCCCTGTGAGCATCACCCGATGCAATGAGCGCTAAGTGAACTATTCAGAAATCATGAGAAATTAGTCAGTTACGACTACCTCTCATGGAAATGGTCATACGTGAATGACTTACTTAACGCAGTTGAATCCCAAAATGATATCTAATATAACCACTGCGTAAAACCCCCATACTTAAACATCTTCTTTTTTCAATGTTTCGTTCATACATTTCACTTCAATGGAGCAATGTTTTCTGTGGGGCATGGAAGAGAATGGTACACATAGGTACATTCCACTATTTTTTGTATGGGAAATCTAGAAGGCCCGAAATCACCTTATATTTTGGGGACTTCAAATTAATGCCTACAAGAATTGCTCAAAAATTATTGCCTGGATAGAATGTATGGATCCACAAATGATGACCTCTAAGGACCTATCGGGGAGATATTTGAGCCCTCAAATCAACTTGCAGCGGGATATTTCAATGGTTCACAAATGGGGAGATTTAATTGTGGAGCATGGCTTCGCATTAGTGGTAAACCTCACTATAAATTGCATTTGTTTGGGGGAATAGGCATAAATTCCAAGGCGAAGATGTTATCTCTATGGGGCCTTCTTTGGTTTGCAAAGGAAAGCATATCTAGAACATCCATGTATAAAGAGATTCTAAGACTATTATTAAGAGCATACTGGAAAACTCAGCTTTAGATCCTCCAAATCTTAGAGGATGGAGGAATCATACTGGTGCTCTCATACAAACCTTTTTGAGTTTTGACATCCAACACATCTTTAGGGAACTAAACCTGACAACTGACTCCCTGTCCAAAAGGGGACTACATGATGATGAAGGATATATTTTATTTACTTTTGTTTTAGGTGGTGTTACTAGGGAGGAGGGGCACATTTCTCTTCCATAGTCTTAGTCGTTGTTGGATTACTTGTCATTTACTTTCAGAAAATATGCAATTTTTCTTTCGTTTGTATAACTTAGTGAACCTTTCAGACATTTCTCTATTTTGATTTTTGGTAGATGATATATATATGTGTGTGTGTGTGGGGGGCAGGGTGTGGGGGAGGAAGGGGAGGGTCCTAGTGATGAGTTTTTTGTATCCAGAAACATGATATCTCTTGTTTCATGATCTGGAACAACATTGTATCAATGGCAGACACAAATGTAAATTTTTTTTAGTTCCTTAATAAAATTGAGCTTGGTTTTTTCATCTCGATATTATATATATATATATATATATATAATATATATATATATATAATATTATATATATATAAGAAACAACTTACAAAAGTCAATGGTTATAGGCTTTTTTTTGTTTGCTACTGAATCTTTTGTGAATCAAAAAGATGGTTGGAAATTTGTTGATTTTTTGGTTTAGCGGAAAGTTTACAATTTGTTTTTCTGATATTTACATCACTCATCTTACTTTGCGTGGTTCTAATTGTATCTTTAGTTGGTTATATATCTATATATTATATATATATATATATATTCTATATTATATATATAGATAGATAACTTTCCTAATTTAAAATAATAATCTCAAACCAATTGGAAAGAAAAGTGAAATATTTACTAATGTGAAGTAGATAATTTTTATGATTACATTACATTATTTTAAAGTAGTTTTTATGATTAACTCATGAGGTGTATGCCTTTTGGTATATGTGGGGTTAAGTCCCCACTAGGGAAAAAGTTCAAATATCATGGGAAGAGGTTGACGATGGGAGTCATCCTTGAGGGAATTAAACTATTCCAAGGGGCATCCAAGCTTGACGTCGAGGTGATAGCATACCTCTAATGGGAAAAGCATTCTTCCATCCCAAATCTGGGCTAGCCCTGACCTAAGCTCAACATAGTTCAATAAAAAAAAAAAATTGTGATTATGATTTTTTATAAGTAACTTACATAAAGGGAATGCTTTGATTTAAGGTGATTCTTTCACTTCTTTTTATATTTCCTATGTTAAATTTTTAAGATTAATGGGTATATAAAATTTTCTTCTAATAATTATAATGCTTATGATGTGTTTTTTGTGTTTTGTATTTTAAAATGTATACACTTGTATTTTAATAGTTAGGATTTCCAAAAGTTTTATACATTTGTGTTTTAATAGTTAAGATGTGTGGTTAATAGGTTATTTGTAGCCTTTGAGTGTTTTTTAAGGTTTATTAATTTGTTCTTTATATGTTTATTACTATTACTACCAGTCTAGATCTATCTTAACTCTGGATCTACCAAGCGCTGAGAAAGACCAAATCCCTTTTCACTCTATAAGAGAATCTTTGCATATCAAGAGATCTGATCCCTCTGGGGGCTTGGTAGGTTTAAGATAGATCTAAGCTAATTTAATTTCTTCTTTTAAATAGGCTATATTCTACATGAATATGATGGGTTATGAATACGATGGGTCATTTTTTTTTATTTTTTATTTTTATAGGTTTATTTTTATTTTTTGTATTTTTAAATGTTTATATTACATTATTTTTTATTTAATTTTTATTTAATTACGTTGTACGACATTCCCTTTGAAATGAAATATCCTCTTGACCACATGTCATCACTTTCCCACTCGATTATATGTTAGACGATTGAAATATGTTCACTGGTTCAATCACAAGGAATTAGTTAGAAAGAAGGGTTATTAAACCCTTGCCACAACAACAATTTTTCAAGTTGTGGCTGACCTCACTTGGTTTCATCCGAACACAGAAGGTTCTCGCAGTAGATATTGACATGCCACAACAAGAGGGTAGCTAGAAGGAAGGGTTATGAAACCCTTGTCACAACAATAGCTTTTCTGCTTGCCGCTCCTCTAACTTGGTTTCATGATTCTCATAGCAAGCATTGGCGTGCACCTGCAAGAGTGGCACTCTCTCTCTCTACTCACAGTAAGATTTTTGGCACAACCATGCCTTGCTATGACTGACCCTCCTGCTCTGCTTCTAGCCACATTTTTTTCTCAAAGATCATCCTTTGCATGGATATTCTAGCAACAATTGTGCATGCTAGGGTTCTCTCATAGTGAGGGTACACCGAGAAGGGCACTCGCTCTCTACTTGGAACTAATGTTTTTGCAAACTGTTAGTTGTCTCCATAACAGAGTGTTGGGCCCAAATATTACCATGTTTTCATCATTCAATACCACAATTCATAACCTATACTCATGTACTATTACACTCATTTCACACCATAATTCCATCACTTGTCGCCAATTCATGTCTTACGCCTCATGGTGGATTATCATTAGTTTTCTTATATTTTCTATGATTAAAGATGATTTTTACATGATTTACAAATGATGATTTTGCTAAGTTCATTTTTCAAAGGGTTACATCACCGAAATTCTTCACAAGTCAATTGAACTAGTTGGTACAAGTAGAGTAAAAGAATATCCAATTTAGAGTTTTAACATTTCGGTACGCTTACGAGGAAACGTGAGGGAGGTTATTATGAAAAATAATGTTTTGATACCTTTCCATGTTTTTTATTGCAACTAGGTCAAACATGTGGGTCCCTAGGAGCTAATTAACAAATCTGCTCAAAATGTGCACAATTTCCAAACTTCCAAGTTTGACCTCAATTTCTGTGCATCTGGAGGTGAATATGGAAAATATGAGAAAATGGGTTTTTTAAAAATATAACAAATTATTTATATCCAAAACTATTTCTCCATAGTCTAATTTTTGTAAAAGTTATAAGCGAGTCTTGGAGGCAGTTTCATAAAAAATGACTGTTTTTCCATAGTTCTAGAATCTTGCAAAAAAGAGCCAAACAACCAACTTGGGCATGATTTCCGAGGATATAGATTTGAATGAGACTAATAAAAGAGAGGTTTTTTTAAATATAACAAGTTAGCTTCCCTCCAAACATTTTTCCAAAATTCACCATGTTCAAGAAGATATGCCAATATCTTTGGGCTCAGTTTGTTAAAATTGTTTAATTTTTCATAATTGAGGAAAATGACTAATTCGCCTTGTAAATCTAATAAATGGCTCAGCCATGGTTTATAATGTAAGATTTTGAATTTTTTAAAAAGAAGAGGAGGAGGAAAGGAATAAAGGATGGATTGAAGCTCTGTTGTAATAATAATTTCATCTTAATTGAATTTTGTTTCATCTCTAAATTCTTTGTAGGTATTATGATTGTGTTTTGAATTTTATTTCCATTGAGTTAATCTAAATTGCTCTGGGAGTGCCAAGGGCCTACCACTACATGGAAGCAAGTAATGTAGTTCATTCTAATCATAGGAATTAGATTTGTAGAGTGAATTTTGTTTAAACATTGCTTAGATCTTTGAATGTTTTCATTTCTGTAGTCAATACTCTTACTCTGTTTTATAATTTGAAGTTGAATGTTGTAGATTTCATTACTTAGTTGTCAAATGATCAACAAGGATTCACTAAGTAATGATCTATGATCTAAATAATATTTTTGGTATAATTTCATGGCATCGGACAACAAATAAATAGAAGTTAATCACCATATCACAATTCTACATATGAATTTGTTATCCCCTATTTACTTTCTATACGTTACCAAGGTTTGCATCATTATAAATCTGTGATTAATGATCAGGAAAACAGTAAGATGATGTTGATTGCGAGTGGAGTGTGTAAGTGTTGATAGGATTAGGATAGGATTAGAGTTTTGTTACAATTGAAAGCTGATAGGAATCGATATTTCTTAAATTTAATCATTTTAGTTATAAGATTGGATTTATGATTTAGGTATAAAATGCAATTAGTTTAAAGAGAGTTTCATTTCATTTTGTTATGCTTGCTGATTTTTCATGTCCTGGGAATTAGATTAGTTATAATTTTGTTTGGATTGTGGTTAATTTCTGCATTAGAATAGGGTTTATTTCAACTATAAGTGTGACTACTTTCCTGCATTAGATTAAGCATGTTTATTTTCTGGAAGTAGATTAAGGTTACTTCATTGCATGTGTGGTTACTTTTCTATACTATATTAGTTTCATTCCAATGCAAGATTGGTTAATTTTGACACTAAGTTGATTTAGTTTCAAACTAGAAATAGTGATTTTGTACTTAAACAATAAATTGATTTCCTTACTCTAGTTTAGGTTAGATGCTCTGATCCTGCATTACCTGCACTTGTGCCTCTGAGTCTTATGACCCTGGATTGATAATTTAATGTTGGAATTATTACACATATAATTTCCCCTACATTTTTGGCGCCATTGTTAGGGAGGTGCTAAAGGGATTGGAGCTTAGTTTATTTCAAAAATTTTTGTGTGATCTTAGCAACAGGGCAATCAGAGGGAAAAGAGTGTATGGTAAGACGTGAGTGAAGAGGCACGCATCCACTATTGTGGGGTTTCTCAAAAGTTTGGTTGCCCAAATAAGCAAGTTTGGTGAGTTTTATTGCAATTAGCAATTTTAATTCATTTAGGTTAAAATTTCAAAGCTTTTTAAAGATAAAATATGTTTTGGGTATTGTAAGAACCCCTTTGTACTAATCCATGTTGCAAGATAGGGATCATAAAACAGCAGGAGAAATTCAAAGAATTATTGAGACCTTGAAGAATGTCCCTCAAAGTACTTTCTCAAATCCTAGCAGTAGCTGGGATATCTACCTCTTAGGAAGAGTTCGTCTTCACCAGATTCAAGAAATTATCTATCTCTCCACAACCAGAAGAGGATTTGAAAATCTCCCTTGATTCCTCTTGCCTATCTACCAAGGAGATTGAGAAATCATGTACCAAATCTAATGGGGAGAATCTAGCTGAACCTGAGATCAAAGATCTTTCACCATGCCCAACAGCACGCCTTGTATGCATTCCAGAGACCAATTATCCAAGTTTTCCTAGCATGACTGAGGAGGAATTTCAGAGTGGTCCAAATGAAGAAATGGGCCAATACCACCAAGATTACATCGAGCATTTGTTCCAGAGAACAATCCAGTAAAAGTACCACTCTCATATTCAAGTAATCTTTGTATCACATCTTTCAAAGTTGATGAATTTTCATGCTCATATATATTCTACTTTATGTGTTAAATCTGAGCATGAATATATCCTTGTACCTGACCCACACATGGCTTCATTGGAATTTCTCTTTCACTTGAAGGAGGACATATTTTCTTTAGTATAGTAGGAAATTTAGTATTGTATTAAATAAATGAAAATAATGAAGAGAAAAATAAGTCCTTTTGTGAAAACCAACTTGTCCAGCGCAACTAGACAACGACTTTTCTTGAAAATCAGGTAAATGGCAGGAAGAGTTCCCAATAAAGTTTGTAAATTTGTATGATTTCTTCTAATCATGTATCTTTCAAGTCATTATTTTTGTACTCGAGTTGGTTGATGTGGGATTCCTTAAGGCCGATTTGCCGACCAGCCTGATCCCATCGACATCAAAAGATTATCTAGGAGTAGGGTTAGGGTTAGATAAGGTACCTCAGAGTTTGCATGCCTTAATGGAAAGTATCCTTGTCCTCTACTAAGGAAATACATCAATGTTTCTTAGTGGATGAATTCTGCAATCCATTCAACTTCGACAAATCTATTCATGGCTAGTAGAATGTACCTAGTGCCTTGATTCCCATTGACATCAAAGGTGGGATATCTCGCATTCATTAACGACTTCCTCAATGGCCGGTAATACAATGATTATTTCTTATGTTCAACATTAACAACATTTATTCACATATGCAAGATTGCATCGGTTGAAGACTATACAGTTTTGTCATCTCAACACAGATTTGTAGTAGTTTGGTTCTTTGTATTAGCATTTCCATTTTCATTTGCAGTAGCAGTCACCTTTCCTCAGTGTTTGGGGGTGTACAAACCCTCAAGCATGGGGGAGAAGGGGTCTTTCAATTCATCCTTCTTCTCTTTAGTTCATCCTTCCGCCTTCTTCAGTAGGTCAGATCAATAATCACATCATCTCTAGCCATTCCAGCCTCTACTTTAGCCTGAAGCTATCATCACGGTAAAGGTAAAACTTGAGGTAAAGTTGGCTTAAGATTCATTAATTCAGTAGAGATTTAAGAAATATTTGATGATGAACCACCACAAATTTCATATATTTTGTTTTCCATATGCCCTCCATTTGAAAACTCCTCATTCACAATAAAAAACATGCTACTCTAATAAGGTCATAATCATGAAAAGAAAAGTATATTGGTTCATGTAAACAAAGCAGTAACTATAGTACCTTCCCATCCTACATTCACATATATTGTTAGTTGAATGTATGAAATAGAGGATGAAGGCATTGCTTCCTTTCATAAAGGAACCATCCATAAGCATTGGCCTCACAAAAACCAAGTACGCAAGCACCTATTTTATTGTCTCCATCACCACCTCATCTCATCCACCATTTCAATTGCCATCTATCATCTCATTTATCATTTCCTCCTACCACAACTATTGTTTATCCTCAATTTGTATTATTATCAAAATAAAATATATGGTAGTAAAATAAGAATGGTGTTGCTCCACAAGAACCAACACCCTCAAATCTTCACACAATGTTGCTCCACTAAAACCAACCCTGCCCAAAGCCACGATGCCATAAAATCTATATATGAGAAAAGTCCTTGTTTGCATGAGGGCATCAAAATCCTTAGGCATGGGTGGGCGTTGACCCTCAAATGTGCCCATGTTTTCATCATTCAATACCACCATTCATAACCTATATTCATGTACTATTACAATCATTTCACACCATAATTTCATCACTTGTTGCCAATTCATGTCTTACACCTCATGGTTAATTATCATTAGTTTTATTTTATTTTCTATGATTAAATATTCATTTTCCATGATTTACTAATGGTGGTTTTTCTAAGTTCATTTGTCACGGGCTTCCATCGCTAAAATTCTTCACAAGTCAATTGAACTAGTTGGTGCAAGTAGAGTACATAAATATCCAATTTGGGGTTTCGACATTTAGACACGCTTCCAAAATAATATTTTAATACATTTCCATGTGTTGGATTGCAACTAGGTCGCACATGTGGGTCCCTAAGAGCTAATTAACAAATCTGCTCAAAATCTACACAATTTCCAAACTGCCAAATTTGACCTCAATTGCAGTGCATCTCGAGGTGAATCTGGAAAATCTAAGAAAATGGATTTGTTAACCATATAACCAATTATCTATATCCAAAAACGTTTCTCCAGATTCAAATTTGTCAAAAAGTTATAAGCAGGTCTCGGAGGCTGTTTTACAAAAAATGATAGTTTTTTCTAGAATTTTAGAATCTTGCAAAAAAGAGCCAAACAACCAACTTGGGTGTGATTTTTGACGAGATGGATTTGAATGCAACAAATACAAGAGAGGTTTTTTTTGAAAATACAACAAGTTAGGTTACCTCCAAGCAGTTTTCCAAAATTTGCCATGGTTAGGAAGATATGCCAATATCTTTAGGGTGAGTTTGTTAAAATTGTTCAATTTTCCATAATTGAGGAAAATGACTAATTCACCTTATAAATCTTATAAATGGCTCAACCATGGTTTTTAATGTAAGCTTTTGAATTTTTTAAAAGGAAGAGAAACAAGGAAGGAATAAAGGATGGATTGAAGCTCTATTGTAATAATAATTGCATTTTAATTGAATTTTGTTTCATCTCTAAATTCTAGGTAAGTATTATGACTGTGTTTTGAATTTTATTTCCATTGAGTTATTCTAAGTTGCTCCAGGAGTGGAAAGAACCTGCCACCACTTGGAATCAAGTTTGGTAGTTCTTTCCAATCACAGGGATTAGATTTGCAGAGTGAATTTTGTTTAAACATTGTTTAGATCTTTGAATGTTTTCATTTTTGTACTCAAAACTCATACTCTCTTTTATAATTTGAAGTTGAGTGTTGTAAATTTCATTACTTGGTCATCAAACGATCAACAAGGATTCGATGAGCAACAATCTGTGATCTAAATAATAGTTTGGGTACAATTGCATGACATGGGACAACAAATAAACAGAAGTTAATCACTGTATCACAAGTCTAGAAATGAATTTGTTATCGTCTATTTACTTTCTATAGGTTACCAAGATTTGCATAATTATAAATCCGTGATTAATGCTCAGAAAAATAGTAAGACAATGTTTATTACGAGTGGAGTGTCTGAGTGTTGATATGATTAGTATAGGATTAGATTTTTGTCACAATTCAAAGTTGATAGGAATCGATATCTCTTAAGTTTAATCATTTTAGTTATAAGATTGGATTTTTGAGTTAGATATAGAATATAGTTAGTTTAAAGAGAATTTCATTTCGTTTTTTATGCTTGTTGATTTCTCATGTCCTGGGAATTAGATTAGTTACAATTCTGTTTGAATTGTGGTTATTTTCTACATTAGAATAGTGTTTATTTCAATTGCAAGTGTGATTAGTTTCCTGCATTAGATTAAGCGTGTTTATTTTCTAGCATTAGAATAAGGTTACTTCATTGCATTGGTGGTTACTTTTCTATACTATATTAAGTTTCATACCATTGCATGATTGGTTACTTTTGACAGTAAATTGATTTAGTTTCAAACTATAAATAGAGCTTTTGTACTTAAACAATAAATTGATTTGCTTACTCTAGTTTAGATTAAATGCTCTGATCCTACATTACCTACTTTACCTGTGCTTGGGCCTCTAAGCCTTATGACCCAGGATTGATAATTTAATGTTGGAATATATTACGCATATAATTTCCTCGAACAACAATTTACAATGACAACCATCTATAAAAGTAAATGCCCTTCTCTTAGAGCAATATTTACCCTTTGTATTTCCTTTCTTTTCTCAGTCCAATTCCAGGGGCTAACCATATGGACCCCTAAACTCTTTTCCCTATATCTTTTATGTAGACCAGAAATGGCTGCCACGTTGTAAGTCTGGATGGATGGGGATGACTGGCAGCCTTGCATCAGCTTCCCAAGTTTTCCAAAATTCCCAAGTTTTCCAAAATCCACCATGTGCTCCATTTGTGAAAGTTCTTTTCATGGGTTCCCAATGTTAGAGTTTTCTCATCACCTTTTGACACTTATGTTTTGGATGAACATTTTCCTTCCCAAGGTTTCCCTCCCACGGTTTGGTCCTCATGTTTTTTTGTATCCCACACAATCTATGTTAATTGTTTATTTGCAGATGTCGAATAGAACCTATGTATGCTTTTTTTCAAGGAAAAAAAGATGGTTGACAAACTTTTTTTCCTTATATTGAAAACAATGACAGTGCCCCCCAATTTTTTTCTTCCTTGTGAATATGTAGCTTTTATATTTCTTTTTCCGGTCTGCAAAAAAAATTCTCTACATACTTTTCATTTCCTGAATAACAAAAGATATAAAACACATTCTTTTAATTTTTATAGTCCTTGTTTTTTATTTGTTCACAAGCTATGCTATTTTTTTTAAGAAATATGTTGATTCAATTTTTTCCGAATAGATTTCTTTACCTATAAATAAAATCACACAATTTTTTTTAAAAAATAATATCTCTAATCTTTTCCCCAAAAAAATTTGTTGTTGACATTTTCCAGTCAAAAAATTACTTAAAATTCCTTCTGTACGTTTCCTATCAAGAAAAATATTGATATTTTCTTGTCAAAAATTACTTTCGTATTTTTTCCTTTAAAAATAATATTTCCTTCTATGCGTTTCTTCTCGTGAAAAATATTCATGTCTGCCTTTCACAACCTGGAAATAAAAAAATGTGTACATTGTTTTTCATTTCAAGGATACAAGGAAATACGAAGTCAAATTTTTTTTTGCAGTCTTTATTTTTTATCTTTTAAAAATAGTATCGTTCAACGTGTTTCATGAAAAAAAAAAAAACTTATACACACATTTTCCTTCTAAGCAAAAAAAATAATTGTTGTTTATATATATATTATAAATAAACTATTAACACACATTTCCTTTTAGAAAAAAAATAATTTGTTGTTGTTTATTATATATTATATAATATAGTTATAAAAATATGTTTTTTTGTTTTTTTCTTTCCTATTCCATTAAAAAAAACAGATATAACATCATTTCTTTTATAAGTTTCTCTCTAACCATAAATAACTGTGTAATTTATTTAATTGGTCAACAACAAAATAATAATGGTCTTTCTCTTTCTTTTTTTCTTGTTGTAAGGAAATATGTTGCCTTATTTTTTTATTCCTGAAAAAAATGATACAAACAATTCAATACACAAATTTTCATAAAGGGAATATAAGACATGGAAACAAATATAATATATTAATTTTACATCTTTGAATAACATAAAACATATTGTTTTGATATAAAGTTAATTGTCCATTAACAATGGTATTACACCATTATAGTTTCACAACACTGGATGATACAAAAGTATTATACCATGTTTGTTAGGCATCTTTCGTTGATATAAAGTTGATCCCACATTGAAAATGGTAGGTGTTGTGAGTGCCATTTGATGAACTTTGCTCAAAATGGTTCTACACAATCTATGTTCCTTACCAAACCTATTTTTGTTTTTGAAATATTATTTGCATTTTATGCAATTACAAATTCTTTTTATTTGTAATTTGTTATTCATTAATTTTTTATAAACTTGTATAATATTATTATACCATAATAAATTGTTTTAATATTCAAATGTTCTTGTTAATTATATAGATGTCTATTAATATGGTTTTAATTTATTTATGTGGTTATTAACCATCTATCAGTTATGTAGTTGTTAATTATATATTTACGTCGATAAGTTTTTTTTTGAATCAGTACACATTTATGTCTACCTTTTTTCTCTCTAAGTGATATTTATGTTTACATTTTTATGCTACCCACCTCTTTTGCACTTGACATTTGTACATCATATTTAAGCTGAAGTTACACGTCATATTTATATATAGACTCATCGATTACTTCTGATTTCCCTTTTTTTCTTGAGAGTCAGATCTGCTTCATTTCAAAAAGAAATTATTACAATGAAATTTTTTAATAATTTTCAATGAACAAATTTTTATTTGCTTGATCATGGAAATCCAAATTCAATTTTTCCAATTTAACAAATCTATTAGCCTCTCTTGATGGACAAACATTAAAATCTAAAGTTTGGGCCACTTGAGAGGAAGTAGGAAATAGTCAGCCTAGGACCTAGTTATACCTACTAGATGGCATACCTGCTAGACGATGCTCCTTACGTTGCATCGTCTTTTTACTTGCAAGACCTACTTCTATCTTATGTTGCACATTATATTGTCAGATTCCTACTGAAACTTGGAGGGTGGGGGTGGATGAACTTGTTGTGGATATTTTACCAAGTAAAATGCATACTTGGTTTTCTTTCATGATTCCTTTAGTCTCGATTGTTCTCATATTGTTCTCATATGTGCATCATAGTAATTATCATCAAAGAGTATTGAGTTAAGGATGATCTCTTGTATATATTACCTTAAGCTGATTTTGGGGTATATTTCCTTAGTTATAGCTCAAAATTTTTTAAATTATTTTTATTCTTCTTTCCTAGGCATTTCTTAATGAGATCATGACTTAAGCACATTTATAGATGGATTATGTAACTATTGTCTCGATGGGTAAGAATTTTTTTTCCTGGTTTTGGAAATATGATCTATGGTTTTGGTTATTTTTATTTGGAGTTGCAAATTTTTGTTATCATCACATCATAGTCAAATCCAAATTTGAGGCAACAGATCTATAATCAACATGAGATCATCGGGGAGTAAGACTTGTTGAGTCAAGGGGAAGGAACCACAATCAAAGAGAAGCCCTACCCAGTGTCGGTACAGGTTTTGGTTATAACTTTTTTTTTTTAATTCCAAAATGATAGTAGAGAGAGAGAGAAAAAGTTCGGGTATTTACCTGAAGGTAGAAATGAAGTAAATGGTTGGAAAATATGGGGGCCAAACCGGAAGGGTGATGATAAGGAGAATGAATCATTTGATCCAATGAATGCGATGAATCTGTTAGTGAATTAATGTATAAATAACAAGTGAGGAAGCCCTCTCTTTGAAGCAGAGCATCCTATTGCACCATGTCTTCATCCTAGAGAAAGGAATAATATTGTCTTTCACAATGTCCATGGGGAAGTAACATAATATTTTCTTGTTTCGATATTATGGGGTGATGTATGTTTGGTAAAATCCAGACATGAAATCAAACTTCTTGTAATTTCATTTGATGGTAAAAACAAAACATACAATAATGGAATTTGGGGAGTGTTATGACCTTTAGCCATCCCGTAGTTTGATCTTTCATCCTATCAATTTTCTTAAGACCTATATCTTTTATCAACATGGACCCTACTCTGGATCAAGTCCCATTGAATACGATATGCATTGGACACCCAGTATGGATTCCCATTTTTCACAATACACTAAATGCGTCATGTGAAAATCTTGCAACTCACTTAGATGGCAATGTAGAAGTGAATATGCCTTCTCCTTTTGGTAACGAACCAAATATGGAGCTAAGAATGAAGCTCCCACGGTTCATCTTGATGGACAAACCTCAAAATCTAAAGCTCGGGCCACTAGAGAGCAAGTAGGAAATAGTTGGCCTAGGCCCTAGTACACTTCCTTCATATCGACCCTGAAAGTTTGTTTGTTCATTGACTCCCACGATTAGTTGCTTGAAGGATGGCTCGTATAATTTAGAATTAGAGGGAGTTTCCATTTTAGGAAATGGAGAAAATGTACCGATGACCACATACTTTTATGTGTTTAGTATAGATTGAATCCTTCGTTTATGTTTCCTTCAACTATAAAAGGCCAATCGTTTTCTTTTTTATTTTTTTCATTTATTCGGTTTACTAGATGCAAAATTATTTCACTCACTCAATGAAGGTCCTTGTCATAGAGGAAATGATTAATAAACAGATCTAGCCACACCTATATATGATGTTCAGATCAAGCCTAGAGACGTAATCTTAAGGTCTCGGTATTTTTGTTCTAAAAAATTAGAAAAGTTTCAATATCATTTAAGATTCTCACTAGTTTCAAACAAGAGGAATGATAGCTTTTCCTGGCTTAAACTATTTTCAAATTTGTCCATCAAAATTATCTTAAGAGGAATATATATTTTCAAGATGTTTGGATAGGGGATGAAAAAGGATTTTCAATGTGATTGTTGCATCAGTTATGTACTAATGTGATTTTGTGTTAGTATTGATTGCCTCTGGTATGAATTAAACATGTCATTCTAAATGTTGAATGGTTTGAAGTGTTATTTCAAGGGCTTTTCTTTATAAAAAAAATAGTTAATGGATTTGCCTTTGATAGTAAACTAGAGGTATTTACTATTTGTTTGTTCGTTGTTGTTTTTTGTTTTAGTTTGCTTTTGTTTTTATTTTATCATCTTGGTAAATGGGTTGGAGTAATCTAGGCAAGGTATTTGATCAAACCTATTACGTTAATTTTTCTCAAAGAACTACTCTAAATATAATCTTGAAAGGCATCACAATAAGAGAGTAGTGGTTGCAATTTCAAAGAGGCATTGCATCAAATAATTTTCTCAAAGAGGAAAGGTAAGGCACCAGGGCCAAAATTATTACTTAGTAGAGTCCTCCCAGAAGATGTGGGATATACAATGACAGATTATTGTGGGTGAAGAATCGAGGAAATCAAGAAGAATCTTATAGTTCTAATATCAACGTTCACTTCTCCTTAGAAAGGTTCAAGCATAGAATCTTAGTTCACATCACTCAACAATTTTTTGCATAAAATTATAACCAAAACCTATATTGGCACTCGGATGGGGTTCTCTTTTATTGTGGTTCCTTCTCCTTGGCTAAAAAAGGTTTACTCCCACATGCTTTCATGTCAATTGTAGATATGTTACCTCAATCTTGGATCTAACTATTATGTGATGATAGGTGAAATTTCCATCTTCAAATAAAAATAACTAGAAGAATAGATCAAATTCCCAAAACAAGAAAAGAAAAAGTGCTAACCCATCCAGAAAATAGTTACAGATTACAACCATATTTTCCATTTCAAAACAAAAAACAATCATAATTTAGTTTGGTTGAACTATTGGAACAATGCAATTTGATTTAGTGATCATGTTGTGTACCAAAACCGATCAAATTTCTACACTCTAATTAGAAATCCATTCAATAGAAATGTGTCAACAATTGGGATCCATAAAAAACCCTAAAAATTAAGGGAAAGCCAAATATTATACAATTTTTTTCCCTAGCCCATCACACTTAGCTGTTGTTGGTTTTCTCAAACCATTAACTCTCCTAATTTCAAGTGGATTTTGGAAGGTAGCTAGAACATTTAAATCATATAAGAGATGGAATGTTCCATCAATAATTTTTATAATTCCTTTAATGTGAATTCGCAGGTTGCATACATTAGTCATTGAGATACAAAAGATTCTTCCAACACATCGATTTTTTACATGCTAGAAGAGATACCAATGAGGTCACTAATTTATATGACTAACAACACCATGTTGTGAAGGTTTGGAATGATTGATGTAAAGAACAAAGAAATCTTCAAGGAAAATGAATTCAAAATGCATGACAAATATCCAAGTCATGTTGACCAGTATAATCAACATTCATGACATCCATGATTCATATTAAGATTTGCAAAAATATCATGCAGTGAAAACATTCATTCTTAAAATCACATACAATAGATGAGCTTCAATTCTGTGACATGGAATTATCCTTATTATACAACATCTAAATCACATAAAATATCACATCTCTCTTCACCTATGCTCTTCTTGCATATGCTATTGACTTACGTGCACCATTCTATGCAATTTTCTAGTATACCAACCTATAAAAAGGACGTAACTCCATACTTGTCCTATGTACTACAAAATAATAAAGCTCTTGGATAACATACCTCTATATTTTTGTAAATATTAACATGTCTACATATTTACGCCATAAAGAGTTCCCTTCTGAGAGGAGGTTCCTCTCATGCCACGTGGATAGTGGTGGGACATTTATTTTGATGTTAGATGATTGAAATAACTTATGCCATTAGATTAAAATTTGGTATTGTTAGTTATAATTTGGTACAGTGATAAGCCACCTTTGCCCGGAAAAATGATGATATAGTGGCTCTTGCACATAGGCTGGAAGCCTCTTCCTCGCATTTTTTCAACATGCTATAAGAAGACAGAAATAGTCCCCAGGTCATAGCCTTGAGTGTGAGAATAAACATTTAATGTATATTGATTTTACAGAAGAAGTAATGTTTACAAGGACCAACAATTGAGAAGCAAGGCTTTCTCAAATTGCTTCTCCGCTTCACTCGTTTCATTTTCATTGCATGTCATTGATTTACAGAAGAGGTAATGATTACAAGGACCAACAACTGAGAAGCAAGGCTTTCTCAAATTTCTTCTTCGCTTCACTCATTTCATTTTCATTGCAATTGTTCTAAGATGAAAAATTATACCTTGTTTGCAAACACTGTTGTGAAGATTGGCCCATTCCTTCAGTTTTGGGGACTTCTTTTCCTACCTCTGTAGTAATGGAGGACAAGACTAAGCTCGTGGAAAATGTTATTCATTTCCTTCAATGGAAATACAACACAGACAACATTGACATTGTGGGAGCCATGAATGAGGTGAACTACTCCAATGGCAAGGCTTAACAAAAATGAACTACAGATTTTAGTAAATGTATTCGCATTTTTGAAAACAAGGAAAATAGGCATGGAAGAATTGAAATCGATGAAAGGATGGCAGGGGATATATATATAGGGAGGAGCTAAACTGGGTTTTATTCTACCTTTCATATTTATCTGTTTGGAAAAGAGATATTTATGTGTTTTGCAGAATATTTAGATATTTTATTTGGGAGATCCAGAATGCACATGAATCCACCACCTATATCGATGGTAGGATTTTTTGGAAACTTATTAGATGCATTGCCTTTTTTGAAAACTGTTGGGCTCATCCTCTGTTTCGTCATGTGCTACGAGCAAAAATTTTGGATGTACCTAATTCACCTCTAGGTTTTGTTACCCATTGTTTTAATTTTATAGTGTCGATATCTCGTTAGTAGGGAATGTGTCCTCTAAAACTATAAAATTATTTTTCATGAATATAATTTGTAACAGCAAGTCTCCTTTATCCGTTGTTCTTACGGCTTACACGTCAGCTTTATGGGAAGAGGATGTATTCATAGATTTTTGTTATAATTTTAAATAATAGAGTTTGTTTGTGTTAAGTTTTTTTAGCCTAAATTTTACGCTGAGGAATTGCAATTATAATGTTTTAATAAAAAAATGACTAAATTTACACAATCTTAAATTTACCTTGATTTTTCACTTTCCCTACAAGTTTGGAATGGTGTCATCCCTATTGCCTCTTTGTTATTCATGTAGCTTCAGCTTTGTCCTCAAGGTTTCCCATTTATGATTGTGCCATTCTTGTTTCTTATCCAACTTTTGGAATTGGTTCTTATTTCTTATCCATCTTTTGGAATCGGTGTTATGGAAGACCTGGCGTGTCTTATCACCATAACCATGTTAGGTACAATTCTTTTGCGATATGGTAACACGGTTTCTTGCCCTAAGTTATTACTTTTATAATTCTATTGCAACTTATCGTATAATTTATGGCATTGATGTTTCCAACCTTTGTCGGGATGCTTTAGTATTCAGATTGTTATTTGTTGTAATATGTTGTAACATTTTGTTTGGTTTTGTCATAAACCAGTGTTGTATAAAGATGACATTTTATTTTCATTCTATCTTTAACTTTGAATATAAGAGTTCAACCTGTAACTATGAAATGCCTTCCACAATATATTTAACTATGAAATATCTTCCACAAGATATCTTGGTTGAAACGAGAAACATTCATTGCTTTGATATGAAATTTTACAGGTTATTGTCCTACACTTTGTCGGACACTCTTCTAGTGTTCAATTTGTTAGGTGTTCAAGTTGTATATAAGCATGAATTTTGAAAATTCTTTTAATTTTGTTGTCTGTAACATGTGCAATTGATAATTTATTTTTCTTTTAATAAAATTTTACCATTGGAGTTTTTGTCAGTGTTTCGTGGCTAGAAACTAGATTTTTAACCCAATTTGGCATAGGGTTTATAAATTTGAGAACACTAACTTCAAGGAATACATGTTAAAAGATTCTCATTGTGTAATTCAATCCTTTGTTGAGATGCTTAAGTATTCAGATTGTTATTTGTTGTAATATGTTGTAACATTTTATTCGGTTTTGTCACAAAACAATGTTGTATTTAGGCTCAACTTTAAACTCATTTTTAACTCAACCCATGTTCTCAGTCTATATCTATCCTTAAATCAATTCATTTATGTTTTGCTGAAGATGACATTAGGTATTTGGGTGCTCAGTAAAGTTGATATTCAGGCTAATTCTATTTTTGTCTTAAATTTTTGGCCTCGTTTAAAGGATGACATTATGTTTTCATTCTATCTTCAATTTTTCCTATGAGATTTGACCTCCATTATGATCTATGGTGTGATACAATTCTCTACAATTGTTTAACACTAACACTAACTTGCAAATTTCTTTTCTTGTGGGTTCGTAGGTCTTGAGATCTTTTCTACTTCTTAAAAGGTGGAACAGTAGATTATGGTAAAGAACATAGTGCCCAAATTGTATGGCCATGCCTTCTTTGGCAAGAATTATGAGTAAGGTAAATGAATATAGGAGTTTAGTTTCTAACTATGAAATGTCTTCCACAAGATATATTTGTTGAAACGAGAAACATTCATTTCTTTGATATGAAATTTTATAGGCTATTGTCCTACACTTTGTCAGATACTGTTTTGGTGTTCAAGTTTTATACAAGCAAGGTATGACAATATTTGGGTGCTTTATAAAGTTGATATTCAAACTAATTTGGTTTTTGTGTTTAATTTTTGGTCTCATTTAAAGGATGACATTTTGTTTTCATTCTGTCTTTAATTTTTCCTATGAGATTTTACCTCCATTACGATCTATGGTGTCGTACAATTCTCTACATTTGTTTAACATTGCCACTAACTTGCAACTTTATTTTCTTTTTGGTTCATAGGGATTGAGATCTTTTCTACTTCTTAAAAGGTGGAACAATAGATTATGGTGAAGAACACAGTGCCCAAATTGTATGGGCATTCCCACTTTGATAAGAATTATGAGAAAGGTAAATGAATATAAGAGTTCAACCTTTAACTATGAAATGTGTTCCACAAGATATCTTGGCTGAAATGGAAACATTCGTTGCTTTGATATGAAATTTTACAGGATATTGTCCTACACTTTGTCCGACACTCTTCTGGTGTTCAAGTTGTATACAAGCATGAATTTTGAATGTGATTTAAATTTCATTATTCATAACATGTGGTGTAATTTCTGATCTATTTTTCTTTTAATAGATTTTTTTAAGAAAAAATATAAAAATCAAGGGTTTCTATTATAGTCAGTATGTCAACTTGGTAGTACCCTATGTTGCCCCTCAACTTTGGCTTTCCCAATTCCCACTCTTCCACACCCCATTTCAAATTACCTTCATCTTTCACTAATGTCTATGGAACACTCTTGCCCACTCACACACCTTTGGCTTTCCCACTTCCCACTCTCCACACACCATTTCAAATCATCTTCATCTTTCTCTAATGTCTATGGAACATTCTCGCCCACTCTTGCTAACTTTACCAACGACTTCTTTACAAGTGCTTAAGTGTTTCATCCACTTCGATCTCACCATTTTGATTTACTTCCAATCAATATTATATTTTTTAATATATCTTTTATAAATAATAAATAATGAATTATTAATTATTATAAATTAATTATTATTACCATTTATTCAAGATTTTTTTTTTTTTAAATTTAATAATTAATATAATACATTTTTTTTTAATATTACTACTCATCTTATTTTTGCTATTATAATTATTTTCTATATACTTACTTTCACTGCATATTTACAATTTACTCACTATATTTTCAATACACCATAATAAAAACCATTAAGAATTATAGACAATTATTGTTTTTAAATAAATGATAAAAGTGAATATTATTATTTAAATGTATATTTCAAAACTGTTTAAGCACTGGATCAATATTTTTAAGATTGAATCCATATTTTTGTACAGTTGTTCATAATTTATCTCTAGATTTTGATTATCATTATTTTATAGTTATTTGAGATTTGTATAATGATGCAATGTAACATTTAATATGTATTTTTTAATTTTTTATATAGGAAGTTATTAATTCAATCATTTATTATAAAGAAATACAATAACATTTTTTATTTTTTAAGGAATTTGTAATTATATTAAATGGTTTAAACTTTAAAAATTTGCTAAGTTATCTCTCTATCTTGAGTATTGTTAAGAAGAAAATGAACATTGTCAAGATTAGAATTGATTCTCATGAGTTTTATATTGAAACTAATCAATGGTAAATTCCCAAAACTTTAAATAACATGTCTCTAGAGAATAGAACATAAGAGGAGGGAGAATTAAATACACTACCAACCACTAGAGTTATTGGACTTTAACAACCTTCTTTACCTTTTCACTCAACAAAACTATGGTGATTTGGAAGTCATTCCCTAACTTCTTTTTTAGCATAGAAATAAAAGGTTAAAGAATCGTATTTAATCTCTTACCTTTTTAAGGTCTAGTAGACTATATAGACCTTAGTGGACATTAAACCTTCTTCTTGAATTTATGCCTTGCAACGTTTCCTAGTTTTATGTATTTTGACTTAGTGGAAATGTTAAATAGGAAATTATGTTACAACATATCTACCATAGTGAGCTAGTGATGCAGCCCAGGCCACTCCCAAGCTGCTACTACCAGGATCTTTCTCCCATCATGCGTATAAAGCTTGATTCATGACTTGTAATCTTAGGATTAAACAAAAAAATGAAGCTTTTTGTCATACAACGCTGTGAACCCCATTCTTAACTCACGGTACTAATAAACCCATATATGTCCTCTAATGAACTCTTAAAAGAACCTTGTCATGCGCATACCATAGGGTCACCATAGATCGCCATTTAATATATATTTTCCCACGCTATATATGTATACGCTAATCAAACAGCGTTACTCCTCCCTGTGCAACCGTAGCTCTATATATGTGACAGTCATGGTTCATAAATCGCATCAACAGTTTTATAAAACATTGTTACACCATTAAACTTCCACCGCAAGCAACATACAACAAGTGTATAACCCACGAATATTCATATAATACGCAGAGAATAGAGAATTGGAGAATTCAACTTACGCCCGGCGCAGGCTGTCGATTTACTATCGGCAGGCTCTGATATATATATATATATATATATATATATATATATATAATATATATATATATATATATATATATATATATATCGGGTCTTATAAACACCAGTCGTATCTGCGCATATATACAATGAAATTTCAAATGGCTATTACACATGAGCATACCTCCTCTGCATGAAGTTCTGTCCCAGCTCCCTCCAATCGCGTAGATAACATTCGACGATCGATCAATCCAATTGGATACAAATTTATGTAGCCTTCGCACACGCAGTTCAGCGATCCACACTAATATATAACAGGCATATAAACCCAAGGAACCATTCCTTGACCCTCTTGATGGCAGTATAGTCAGCACACGAAGCCACCGCCACTTAAAAGCTTACAAGAGCTCTTGCTATACCTTCGAAAGGAAATCACCAGATTAATACACTGTAAATACGTATGGAATCATAACCAGAATCATCAATCACCGTGCCTTTCAACATTATATAACTGAACATGATATGACTGCACATATATGTGTGCCATATAAAATCAAGCATGTTTATATATCAAACGAAAAAGAAACCGATTCATCATGATTACACAGCAAATGCGCATTCATACAAACACAGCCGTCCAAAATTTCATTCAGAAAACATAACCGTCCATACAACTCGAAATCAACATATTCATATTTACAATAAGACAAACATTCACACTGAGTTTTCTTCATGGCCAGATATGTAAATCCATGGCCCTTTTACAACTGCCCGAAGGCTTCCAAGGAGAACTTCTCACACTCACTCCCTCACGCTCTCTCCCTCCCCATGCTTTTGAGGCTTGATAATTTATACAAATTAATTAAACCAATTTAGACTCAAATCTCCTTAAATAACTCAACACCCCTAAAATCTAGATCTTATCCCTAAAGGTTTGCAACTAAATCTAATTTAAATAGATTTTAGGTGTGGACTCAACTAAGTCCCGTACATAGCATTTCTACTTCCTAGAATTTCTATCTAACTCTATTTTCTCTCATATTCCTTAAAAGAATATTTGCAAAATCCTCACTTTCTCCTATTTTATTAAAAATAACAAATTAATTAATAAAATAATAAAAATGTCACACCCCTCTTTTATCACATATTTACAAATGAAAAATGTCCTTGATGCTCCTGCATCAGCTAGAGAGCATCATGCAATAAAATTAAAATAAACTATTGATAAAATAGTTTAATTTTTAAAGCACCAATGGTTTTTGGGTAAGTGGTATTGATAAGTCATGGTATTGTAACATAGCCTATTTGCAAGTAAAAAATATCCATGGTAAAATGAGGGTGAATATCCATAGTTAACAATCCTATATATTGTATGTTTATTGTAAGTATTAATTTTTAATTTTAAAAATGTTATAAAATTAAATCAAAATAAAATATTTATAATTTTTTAATTTATTTATGGTTTTTTGGGTATGTGGTATTGATAATAATGGTATTAGCCTATGGTATTGTAAATCCTATTATAATTTAATAATATCCATCGTAAAATGGGGTTGAATATTCATGGTTAAAAATCTTGTTATATTGTAAATATTAAATTTCTATGGGCTTATTAATTAAATTTAAATATGGTTACCGAATCATTATTTTAATTTACCAAGTTTTTTGACTGGCATGATCAACAATATGACAAAGAAACAAAAAAGAAGCTAAGGACACCGACCACAACCTAGGAGGGCAGAAGTACCAAAAAACACATAAAACTAGGAGAACATTTGTAACCATGATAGTCATCTGATGTAATTGAAGTTAGGTTGTTTGGGACTTCTCTAGGAGGAGGAGGAGGGCAGAAAGAAAATTGGGCATGTTCTTCGAAGTGAGCCATCCAGACTCTAGCTTTTCCACCTTCTTCGTTAGCAAATTATGTCTACGCCAAACCATCACAACTTGTTCTCGGACATGGAGCTGAAAATAGTCCATTTTTTCTAGGGTTTCTATGAGCTTTACATGTTCTTCCATGTGGATCTGGTCCACCATTTCCAGCCACTCTAACATTAATTAAACCAGATCCCTATGATTCTCCAGACGAAGTTGATGAACTTCCCTCGAACATTGCACCACATGCCTTATGTTCCCTCGTCGACTCGTTGTTATACGGGAATAGTGTCCACACGGATGCTGCTATTCCCACTAAGATGGGTGGATATCTTAGAAAAAAACAATCAAAGTCTACTATTGATTCCTTCTATGAAGATAGATGAGAAGAGAACCAAGAGGGCCAACCTAAGTCTTGCGCTCGATTCCCTCCCCTTCTTGATAGAGTTTTGCTTCCCGCTCTTTATCTACTCATCTTCAAAGTGACCTGTAGAATCACAGCAACATACTACTATGCAAGAAACAAGGATCTAAATTCATAAATAATGTAGGATCAGATGTACATTAACCATATAGAAGCATATATAAACAAATACACCAGAATATGGAAGGAAACAAGAATAGCTTTATTCAGATAAAAATAGCAAGAGGATTACAACCATGAACAACTCTGACCCAGCATACCCCTCCAGCTAAGAAGCCCTTCTTTCACCTCAAGCAAAGCAAAATCACCCAACACTGTGAATGTACACTAGAATACCAACAACACTTCTCTATAAGTTACAAAATTCCAGCCCCTGGATCTCTATGATGAGGGATCCATATATAGATGATTACAGAGAGGTGAGTCATCTTTTGGGATCTTGATTAGTGTCTTCTCTCTGATATTTCCTGCTCCCACTTGGAGAAATGAAGATCTCTTACTCATCCCTGGTCGAAAATGGAGTGGCAAGTTTCAGAGGGGAAGCTTTTGGAAGATTCCATGACCTTCCACCTCTCATTTTGGTCCCTGTCATTTGTCCATTCCTGACCATTGCACCCTACAGAGGAGCAAAATAGTATGTATCACACCCTGTACATTGGGAAGGTGATATGCATCGTACCCTCTGCATGGAGCCTTCAGTATGGTCTAGTTTTGACCATTTATGAGCAGCTTTCAGTGGAGAACTTCTGGGAGATGATGTAATTAGTTGACCTTGTTCCTTTAGGCAGTGAAGAAACCTTTTTAGGGACTTAAGAGTCCTCAGTTTATGGATATTTGTGATTGGGGTTGAAGTGCCCAAAAATGTCTATGACAGTTGCCCCCTAAAGCATGAGGTCGTTAATCATTTTTTATGTCGGGTGAAATGCTTTACTATGAGGATCTGAAGTTTTTCTGAGCTGGGAGGTGACCTGTAATAAGATACAATACAATACATTATATGAAAACATTTTTTCATGATCTAGCTAAGGTAGACATTCCCATGCTCAGCTTTATAAACTCATTTTCATGTACATAGGACAGACAATCGTCTATGTGATAGACTGATGATATGGACACATCATCCTTTGATTTGGATGCTCATCTTCTCGGCAATGATGTACACTAGATGTTTTTATATTCCTGAATATATTGCAGCCCAGATGGATTAAACTAGATCCGGGGTCTTCAAACTCAGCCAATCTTCACTCGGAGTACAAGTTGATCCATGTGAAAAATGTGTTGGAGTCGAACATGGAAAGATATTGCCTGATTACCAGCCAATGATGTAAGCTGTTAACAGGCGCGAGAGGAATCACTAATAATGAAAATGACCCTCAAGGCAGTACAGTACAATCTACGTGGTGTGAAAAAGGGACTTGGCATCGAACACCACGCAAAATCTCTCGGTTGAAGGTCATTGATGTAAACCTGTCACCGAATGTGAGAAACTTGCCACTGAGGCATGCAAGCTTCAAAGTACTGAAAGGGTTGTTCCTAAGTCAACTTCTTGGATAATGAGCTAATGTTGACAAGAAGCTACCCATCGTAGGAGGGCCTTAATGAATCCCACATCAATGACACAGAACGAAGTAAATGATTTTGGAGGTGAAAAGAAACTGACGATATGGGGTTTAGGATGGTGGTCATGAAGGAATGAAGCATGAATGTATTGCAGGGGGTGAGACTCAGGTGAATTGTCTGAATGACTTCTCTTGAACATATCAGTGACACTGACGATGGATTGGTAGCGTTAACCCCAGAGACGGATGGTGTGACGGACCAATGGTGAGGACCAGTGAATGGAACAACCCAACCCGGCATGGATGCAGAAGGAAAGTGTCATGTTCAAGAGCGACTTGCTACCAATAAAGTTTCTTCTTGTTTTCTTCCCAATTTTCCACAGTCATTGCTGACCAATACCTCTTTATTTTTGTCAAGCTTGAGGAGGATAACATATGCTTGTTCTATAATTCGCCTTTCGGGTGAACCTGTCGCTATATTTAGTGAGCCTAGCGATAGTGAAACTCGTTCTCGTCCTGTTGGATGAGTTTGTCGCTATTTAGTTTAACGAGTTTAACGACAAAGATAACTCGGTCTCTTTCAATTTTAGAGAGTCTGAAAGAAACAGAAACAAGACTCCGAAGGTTCTTTTTCGTTGTATAATCCCTTAAGTCTGAAAAAGCGTAAAAAAATACAGAAGGGATGAATTTTCGATAGTTTTAACGAGCCGAACAAGACAAGCACTCGATCTTTTTGTGTAATAATCCCTCAGGTCCAGAAAGATTAAAATCTAAAGGACGGATAGCACTTCCGATGCATTTTAACGAGCTGGAGAGGCCAATCGCTCGGCAATCTTTTCATATTTTACGAGTCAGGTGAAAAGAGCTTAAAGAAGACTCGTTTTTGAGGAACGAGTGATGGTTTCGGGTAGCAGTTGATTCCAGGTAAGGTTTGGAATTTTCCAATCACGACAGTGTTACAAGGATGGCTAGTAGAATCACTCTTCGCAGATGTTCCTCAAAGGGGTAAACAATCATATGGGGGTGAATGATCGGCTAAAAATAGAGTGGAGGTGATGGCGAGAACACGACCAAGGCTCAAAAGCTAGCGATAGGGAATTCACAATGGTTATTTACCCGTTCATTTTTTAACGAGCTTAAATGCGGGGAGAAACACGTGGTCATGACTTATGTTTATTTTTTAACGAGCATGAACTATGAGCTAAAATTTCTCATGGAGAGTTTATTTTTTAACGAGCTTGAACTCTGCGACAACATTGCTCGCCATGATGGTCATTGATTTTTCAATTTACCCTTAACATTTTCTTCTTTCAAAGATAGTACTACCTGTTCATCTGCTTCATCAAACCGATTAGAAATGAAAATATATGCATGATAAATGAGTCAAAACACTAATATTTTACTTGAATTACGTGCATAGTAAATTAAAAGTGACTTCTTACCTCTCATTTTACCATTTCATTTGAATTTGGTTTATTGGAGCTCTGGAGGTGCTTTTCCCCCCTGATTTTCACCAGTGGATTCCGGGAGATTCTGTGGATGACTCTTGACGCCATTTGGACCAGGTAGGAGCTAAACTTGTGCTCTTTCATTACATGCCTTTCATTTTGGATTTTGAGCTCATTTCCCTGTTCTGCTGATCCCCTGGGGTTTGAAGAACTCGCCCTAGGATAATCGAACCCTTCCTTGGTCGAAAGGTGTGATGTATACTAATGTCTCTACTGACTAGTCAGTATGCATAGGGAGGAAAAAATTTTCCTGGTTTCCTCATGAATTTTTTGCCTGTTTTCACCAAATGAAGATCCTGACTCTTCCCTTGTTTGTTTTTCAGAGATTCATCAGAGGAAAATGGTTGTCACATGGCGAGAACATGAGCATGAAGAAGAGGACACTATTGCTTTACATGATCCGGGCACAGTAGCTGCATTACGGAACTGTGGCTTGCTGAAGTTTTTCCACATCTCAAGCATGAGGCAACAAATTAGTTTGTTGCAGTATTTCATCAATGCTTGGGATCCTATCAACCAGGTATTCCAGATTAGGGGCAAATCGATCCCCTTGACAGTGGTGGACATCTATTTTCTGACCGGCTTGTTGAGGCACGACGCCCCTCTCTCTTTATTAGGTTCCGCCTGTGGGGGTGAGTCTGTAAGGGAGTACATTCGCCGGTATTGTAGAGAGGGATCTCAGCCGAGTGTGGATGGCAAGATCAACATTCGAGATGTCACTAACCAGCCCTTGCGGAACATCCTGTTTACTTTTTCTAGACTGTCTGGTAGTTCTGCTCTCCATATAGCCAACAGATCTTATATGCAGTATGCTCTGGAATGCCTTGAACCAAAGGTGTTAAATTGGTGTGATGCAGTACTTTTTGTGATGAAGGAACAGTTAACCAAGGTGAAGAATGCCAGATTGAAGAACTTTGGTTATGGTTCTATTTTGACTGCTTTCACCTTGGAGCGAATCCCACTGATGCAGCCACAGTATATATCACTTGGCCTACCTCCACCAACAGAACCACGGATGTAGAGATGGTTTGATCTCATGTCTCAGCATGCTGGCCAGCCCCATATTTCGTTTTCTGAGACCTTCTTTGAGTGTTTTGACCGTCAGGAGATGGTCTACGCTAGGTTCCCATATGCTGGTATGGACTTCCGAGGTGATCCGGATTTGGTGTTGCTGGCTGGAGAGAAGTGGGGTGTCATGGGTAATTTTCTTCTGACCATATCTCTGTTCATTGTTGTTTATAATGTTCTTATATTCTTCTGATCAAGACTAATCAAAACTTATGTGTACATGCAGATGTTGGCCCAGTTTGACCAGCAATGCGCCGTAGAGACCCAGCAATCCCTCCAGCAGGAGAAGCGGTTAGGAGGGCTATCCTTCGCGACCTTGATGTAGCCGAGACTCTTTCGGCACTACAGGACGAGGTTGAGGATATTACCCTTGGCATCCCAGATGCGAGGACTGATAAGCTGCCTTTACGGTTGCAGCGACATACCACTGGAGTGCCGAGTCGATGGACTAGGCTCTTACGTATGATTGCACAGGCGGTGACTTGTTATCACCAACACCATTAGGCTAGGGTACCCCCTAGAATTTTTGAGTTTTGGGTCATTTGACCAATTTTATCTTGGTTACAAAACATTATGTATAGACTATGAACAGTTATGGAATATATTTTGGATTTTTGGAGCTTTATTTTGGTTCAGTTACATGATCCTGCTGCATATATTGATGTGATGCTTCTTTTTATAAATGTCGCAAATGTCTATCTAACACATAATTTGCCAATGAGTCTATTAATGTGTTTAAACTTTTGGAAATATGTTGATATTGGATGAAATCAAACTGTCTTTCCAAAATTTTGACCCTTAGGAACATGCGATAGATAGCTGGATTTTGTACAACATAGATGCCAGTGAGTTGTAGAATGACGAGCTATGATTCTAGTCGGCATATTAATGCGTTGTACTCAGCGATATTGTTCGTAGACCGACCAATACATACTCCTCTGAAACTTACTAACTCGCCGTTGGGATTGAAAATGGCCCATGTCGCGGAAGACAAATTCTGCGAGCTACGACTTGCTCCGTCGGCATATCCAACGAATGATTCCAATAGGTCCGACATCTACAACGAATGAAAAAAGTGGATTACTTAACCAAATTAAATTCTCTTGGCGAAAACAAAAATGTAACAAAAGCACGAGGACTACTATGCGAGATCAAGCATAGTAGCGTTTGAGGTACAACCCGTTGCGAGGTTGTGCCAGTGGAATCCCATCATAGTCCATCAACTCGTAGGCTCCTTTTGCTAGTACTCGTTTCACAATATAGCGACCCATCCATAATGATTTGAATTTTCCTGCTCCCAATTTATCGAATTCCTGGTCATAAAGTAAAACCAGGTCACCCTCTGAGAAGACGTGAGGTTTGATGTTCTTGTTGAACTGTGCTTTGAATCATTTCTTATGAGCCTCATTAGCCGAAGCTGCATCCCAATAGGTTTCATCCAAATGGATTAATTCTAAGAAACGAGCTTCTGCTTTTGTGGTTCCGGGGAGAAGGTGGACTGCGAGTTTGAGGGATGAGATTTCACATTGGACCGGTAAGATTGGTTCGAGACTGTACACCAATTGAAAAGGTGTGAATCCGGTTGCATTTCTTACTGATGTCTGGTATGCCCACAAGGCTGAGTACAAGATTAGGTGCCAATCTCGTTTGTGGGCTCCGATCATCCTTTGCAGCATGCACTTTAGGACTTTGTTGATTGCTTCAACTTGTCCGTTAGCTTGCGGATAGTACGGAGTAGAGCTGTCGTGGGACAGTCCTAGTTTGGCATCCAACTCAACCATCATGTGATTGCAAAAATGCGATCCATGATCTGTGACTATGGCCTGTGGAATGCTGAATCTGGAGACTACGTGATTGAAAAAGAAAAGGCCAGCCATTTTGCTGTTGTTGTTTAATGTAGGCATCGCCTCAGCCCATTTGGTAAAATAGTCCACCGCGACTATTATGTACCCATGCCCCCCGGTCGAGGTGGGGTTACATGTCATGAAATCTATGCCCCATTTGGCGAATGGCCCAACAGCTACTACTGGTTGCAACGGTGTGGGTGGTCTTGTGGTTTTGCTATCAAAATTGGCAAGCATGACAACTTCTAACTGCGGTTATGTAATCCTTGAACATTGTTGGCCAGAAGTATCTTGCTCGCAAATTTTTTTGCACCGTAGCATAACCAGATTGATGCCCCCCACATGGACCTGAATGGCAGTCATTTAGGACTTTTTCAGCCTCCTCAAGGGTGAGGCACCTCCGCAGAACTCTATTGATACCACGACGGTAAAGAGTATCACCAATGATCACGTAGTCCTTTGCTTGGTATCAAATACATCATTGTTCGGAGCGTGAGGTATTAGAACTGTATGTCTGTGTCTGGAGATAAATGATTATATCTCTGTACCACAAATCACTTGAAGATATTAGAAACAAAATTTCATCCATGATTGCTTCTTCAGATGTTGCATAGTTGGGCGACGATGGAAGATCATATAGTAACTCCACAAATACCAGGGCTTTCTTTGATTTGGATCTTTTAAATTCCAAATAAAACTCTTGGAGAATCGCTATCCATTTCAAATACTTGCCCCCCAGCAACTGTCGCGACAATATATAAGTCATGGGGTTGCAATCTGACAAAATGGTAGTTTTCCTAAAGAGGACATAGTGTCGAAATCTCTGTATTGCTTGAACAACTATGAGGGCTAGCTTTTTAACGTAGGAGTATTTCATTTCCGTATCATTTGAGTTTTGGATTAAATAATATATAGGATGTTCAATTCCATTTTCTTCTTGAACTAAAACCATTGCTATGGTTGTATCTACTGCAGCTAGATACAAGTTAAAGTCTTTTTGATAATCAGGAGCATACATTAATGACGCTTGTATCATAGATTTCTTTAAAGCATCAAAGGAAGCTTGCACGACTTGGTCCCAAATGAAGGGTACATCCTTTTTCAACAGACGGGTATAACCTTTAGCTAGTTCAGCATAATTTGGAATGAACCTCCTGAGGAAATTTGCTTTCCCTTGGAGCTTCTGAATCTGAAGTAGGCTTGAAGGTGGAGGCAAATCGATGATTGCCTGAACCTTGCAAGGGTCAAGACGAATCCCATCCTTTGAGACAACGAAGCCAAGTAAATGACCAAAACTGACACAAAACACACATTTATGCAGATTGAGTCTTATCTTGTAGTGTCGGCAACGTAGAAATATTGCTCTCAAATGGCGCGAATGATCGGTCCACTTTCGCAAATGAGCTGGGAGATCATCAAGATAAGGTTGAACGATGTTTTTGATGTCATGGAAAGCATAGTTCATTGCTCTCTGAAAAGTCGCCCCTATGTTCTTCAAACCAAAGGGTAGCTTGTGATATGCGAATGTGCCCCATGGACAAATGAATGTAGTCTTTGACTGGTCCTGTGGGTGGATATTTATTTGATTATACCCAGAAAATCCATCCATGAATGAAAAGATTTCACATATGGCGCATTCATCAATAATCTGGTCGATAAAGGGGGTAGGGTAGTTGTCTTTTGGACAAGCTTGATTTACATCCCTATAATCAACGCACACTCTAATCGTTCCTTGTTTTTTCATAAAAAGAACAATATTGGATACCCAATCGGTTAGAGGAACGGGGTAAATGAAACCAGCATGGAGGAGTTTTTCGACTTCCGCCTTGATGGCAACGACTTTCTTGGGGTGCCCCTGCCTCAGCCGTTGTCGTACCGGTTTGACATCTGGATACATCTTAATCTCGTGTTCAACTATGCTCGAGTCGATACCTGGCATTTCATCATATAACCAAGAAAAGACATCTCTAAACTCGCGAAAGAGAGTGCTATATATTTCCAGTTTGGAAGAAGAACAAGATTTTCCAACATGAATGTTCTCTACAACATCTATTTTGGTCGAGATGTTTATGGCAATAGTCTCTTTGATATTGGATAGGTTTCTCTCGGAATCCACCATGTTTACAGTATTCGTCAGAAAGTCAAATACTGAAGGATGTTGTAGGTCGCATCTTTACAAGTCGGAAGATGGCAACAATGGTGGTGATCCTCCCATGGTGTCCCATCAATCATCATCGATTGAATGATTCCTTCGTCTATAAGGTGTACTTGCAACCAAGGATCTGGAGGGGTGCCATATTCTTTAGACCTATATATCCAAATGCTTGACGATCGTTGATGCTGGTTTGCCTCCCATACTGAGAACATTGATTGCTATAATATTTCCAGCGGGGTTGGAGGCAAAACTTGCGAATGATCCATATCATTTTCTGACATCTTTTGAATGGAAGATATCATATTGCAGGTTCCTACATTAGCCACTTCTGCCAAATTGGTAGGCAGTGGTAGGGTAAAGGTTCCCATTAATGTAGGGTCTTTTAGTAGGCCTACTCCGATATTATGAAGCATGTTATGGCTTCCGTGGATCATCAGAATGCTTCCCGTAACTTGCGAACTGTTGGGGAGAAAAGTTTGTTGGTCGATGATTGTAATTCCTCCTTGGGAAGGAAATGCAATTTTCCTTAAGTAGGTCGACACAATAGCTACCATGGCATATATCCAAGGTCTTCCCAATAGGATGTTGTAATCAAGATTTCCGTCGATGACTTCAACATCGATTTCTACTGTTTTGCCCCCCAGTTCGACTTGCAAGTTATTTAGTATCCCATACAGGGTGTACGTTCATCTGTCAAATGCTTTTAATGTTGTTGACGATCACGACAAAGATGGAGACCCCAGAGTTTTCCAACAACTCATCGACATGATACATGTGGATGCTCCCTCATCAATAATTGTTCTATGAACAGTTTTGTTGAGGGCTTTCACTTGAATGAGGAAAGCTAGTTGAGCTGGTAACTGAGGGTCATATCCTTTATGATTAAAATATACAAGATTGGAATCCATTGGGTCAATCCCACCTATTGCTGATAATAAAGCCTACTTTTGGGAGGGGAAACTTTGCAGCACTTCAAGATTCGACATCGTTGATGGCGATTGAGCTAAATCCTCCATTATATTATAATGTTGTGCTACTCAGGCATGAGGATTAAACGTCGATTTGTGTACTACTCCCTTAGGCGGTTTTATTATTAATTCAGGAATGATGGGTGGCATGACTTCTGTTGAAGTCATTGTTGAACTACTAGGTTGATCATTGTCCTTGTTGTTCAACATCTATGGATTCTCGTAATCTTTACTCCTTGTCATTATAAGAGTGTCATTCAGTTGCTTCGAGACTAACAAAATTAGCACTTGGGACGGGGAAGCATTTTCGTTAGCAACCATATTTGTTCCTAGGTTCGAAAACGAATCAGTCAATACAACCAAGGTTTTTAAACTTTTGAAAGATTTTCTAAGTTCTTCTTTAAATGGATAGTCCCATGTCTAGTGATCCTCGTCACATATATGACATGGAGTTTTGGGTTTCACATTCCCATAAGGGTTTGAAGAAGGTTTCCTAGGAGATGAGTCTCCCTGGTTTTTCTTTTTCCCTTGTTTTTTCTTCTTGCCTCCTGGTTGCTTGGTTTCTTTGCCTTTGTTGTTGACACAACATTTACTTCCGAGGCTAGAAGTTCTTCATTTGTATCTTGACTCGAAACCGTGCGGGCATTTTTGGATGTAGCCCTTGTGGTTTTAGTGCCTTTTGTGCCTATCACACCATCGCTGACATGAGAGTCTTTGTTTGATTTAGGAGGTGAAGGGACAGAGAATTTTGGTCTAGGAGCGTCAGGGATTTTATCGTAGAGTGTGCCAGACTGAGTATAGATCAAGTCTAAATATTGTGCATGAGCAATGACTTGCTCTTTAGTGACGACCACCCCCTTTGCCACATCTTCTGTAATAGTGGGTAACAGTGATTTAATAAAGCATTCAGCCAATAGCTGATCAAGAACATATGTTTTTACCATTATGCGACGACGCCACCACTCATGAATATGATCGGATATGTGAGTGGCTATCATTTGTTTGAAATTGTAAGCATCTCAGTTCCTGTTTTGTACCTGATAAGTAATTGAAAATGGGTTAAAACGGTTGTGGCTAGGGTACTAAAGTTATCAAATGAAGCTCTAGGCAGTTCGATATACCACTTTGCTGCCAGACCAGTTAACGTGCGCTGAAAGAGGGGAAGTCAAATCGAATCATCATTAAGAGTGTTTGACGAACACCATAGATGAAAAGTCATCACATGATTTGATGGGTCTTCGCCCAGATTTCCATTGAATTTAGGAATATCCGACGGAAGTTTATGCGGGATCGTCGGCCACCAAGGGGCATAGGCAATTGGATCATTCATTAGTCGACTTAGATCTAGTAACTCTAGAGTTGTCATGAAGGGAAACTGTTGATTCAGGCTTGGTTGAGCATACCCAGGATAAGACGGAATTGTTTGAGCAGTCAGTCTTTGCATACCAGCATAATGCATTTGATGTTGGTAACTCTGGTAAGGTTGATGGGCATAACCATTATGATATGGTTGATACTGCTGCCTATTAGTCGCAAAGACTTGTTGCTGATATCCTTGGTAAGCTTGCTGGAATTGCAGTTGTTGGTATTGCACCAGCCATGGTTGTGAAGCCATGGACTGTTGTCCAGCACTGACTGTTTGACCAAGATTGGGGTTGGGGTTCCCCATTTGAACCTGTGCCATTCCACTAGTGGGTGATTGTGGTTGTGTCGGAGGTACAAGAGATTGTTGTATCGCCACCTATGAAACTTGAGGTTGGCATACAATTGGTGATGCATGTACTTGTGATACAGCCACAATAGCCGGTGTAGTGGGAATGTTTGTCATAGGTGAACTTTGTTGTATTGAGCATACATCTCTTGGTTGTTGAGATAGGACTGGTACCAAACCACTAGTTGTGATTCTAGCATAACCCAAATTTTGTTGCGAACTCACGTATGGTTGTCCTTCTGAGGAAGACAATGAAAGGGTATATGGCTCTCCATACGATGGTAATCCAGTGCTCAAAGGAATAATTTGCCTTTGGGGACTAGTTTGCACAAATTGACCTTGAGATGGATCAATTTGTTGAGACTCAACGTAAGAGATTCCAGATATAATTCTAGACGAACAAACGGGAACAGTCCATACTGTCGGAATATTCCAAGGATCGACTCCATCCAGTGACTAAAAACTGGTTGGGACAGATGGCATGCCGGTGAACATTGTCGGAATAGTAGAAGGGGCTTCCGTTGTTGCTGTGTCGAGTGACACAGTCCTTGATGTTGATGGTTGTTCAGACATGTTAAGTCTATCCAAAAGATTCCTCACCGATTCTTCAGGAACTTCCGAGGGTGGGTGAATATTTTCTGATGAAGAAGGATATAAGGCGATCCCAGCTCCAAGTTGTGTTGGAGTGCTAGACGGAGGATCTTCCACAATTTCTTCTATGGCAATCAATCTAGGAGGAAGAGGTATACCGTCAGGTCCGTAAAATATTTATGGTGCCGAAGAAGATGTAAGTCCTACAGCAGTAGACGGTTGGGGAGTAACACCTTCTGAATCGGCTGTAGACAAAGCCGGTTCAGGAATAGAAGTCTTAACTGTCACACTAGGATCAGTTGTAATGTCCTGATGTTGTTGCAGAATTTCTTCTGTAGAGGCAGGGATTCCAGAAATGTTCAGAGTAACCGGAGTCTCTGAGGATGTTGAAGTGCTTGCTCCAACCAACCTAGGGGACTTTGATATGGTTAAACGAGTTCGCTTCGTCCGGAATGGCTTCGCTTCCGGAGTCAACGACGGTTGACTCGTAAGTCTCCACGAATGACGGGGTTTTGGTTGACTTTCTTCCACTATTTCGGATTACTTGATCAACTCAAAATAAAAGGGGAAAATGTTTTTCGAGTTAAATGAATTTTATACGCTTTGACACAACTTGTTTTTTCAATTTTAAAGAGTTGAGAAAAAACAAAAGATGACTCTAGTCGCCTTCAATTTTTATTGAGCTTGAAGTGACAAGTACTCAGAGGACCTTTTCCTTTAAGGAGTCTGAAAAGGAGCAAAATGGACTTCTCTGGAGATCTAGGTAGAGAGGATTACCAAACCAATCGTAAAACTGCAGAATACTTTTTACGGTATGGCAGTCAGTCTTCCCGAATGCTGTGTTCGGTGCATTACGATCGATAGGGAGGCAGACACGGCTTCCTAAGGATAAATGATGCAACCTATAGTGGTCTCCCAATATATACATGATGGTACGTGGGAGCACAAGTCTGTACTGGCACTTATCGTCTCAAAGTGGAGGAATCACCCAACCAGCACTGAAAGCAACAGTTACCAGGCTTTACAACGTCGGAATACGTCTCTAGCCTAGACCTCTAGATGTTGCGTTAAGTTCCAAAGCGTTGTTAGATTCATTGAGATTTATTTTAAGTTGATCTTGCTTAGCAGTTTTCCTTTCAGGTTCACCACGTGATGTATGTAAAATTCGTAAATGCAGTCTAAGATGATAAACAGACATTTTATCTTCTTTTAGCAATGAAAATCCTAGCTACTAAGGGGAAGAAAGTCAAGCATCTTTTCTTCATAGAGCACAGAGCACACGCTAATATGCACAATCCTAAATCAAGCTAGGCATTCAAGATGCAAATGCACATGCATGTATTGGTTTTCAGCTCCCTTAATGTGTAAATGACACTAAGAAAACTATGTGCAAAATTGAATTACTTTTAAAGCGACTGTACTCAACAAAATTCTTTTTCAAAACGAAGTGAAAACAAGAGAGACACCTTGCGATTTTGAAATGGAAATTGATTTTCGAAATTTTAAAACTAGTAATTCGAATTCTATGCAATAATAACCATATAATCAACTATCTAAAACAATGGGATTGCTTTCTAAAACTAATAAACGACAGCTACGACACTTTCAGATCTAGAGACGATATTTCAACTATGTTATTTTTTTTTGCAAAAGAGAATTAAAATGACGCACAATACATAAAAAACGTTTATAGTTCTTTGCACTAAGGAGGTGGAATAATGTTAGAGAAGGGGGTATTCAAAGAAGCACATTGATTACAGACAACAAAAACTCTTGAATAAGACTGAAAACAGTGAGAAAAATCCACAGTCGGAGGGTAAAATCAATCCTCCCTAACCATCGCGCCTGTTACACAACGAACTCAGTATGCAGTGCAGTTACTCCATTCGGAAAGTGTGATGCATACAAGTTGCCTTGAAGGCAGGGTGCGATGGTTACAATGAGAGACTTTGAATGAGACTTCACTCACAGTTTGTAGTTTAGTTCAGGTGTTTAAACTGAATAAGTACAGATCAATGCATGTAAAAACACAGGGGTGATTTAAGAGGTTACTAAAGCCACTACTTAGGGCAATTAGATTGCTTGCAGATCTATTGTTTAATTTATAAACAAAAACACAGAGATTGACTGAAGCAACATTGATCTACTTTGCATTTGTATGACAAATGTAGTTCGAAGGCTAGCTAGCTTGACTTCAGGCTCCATCTCTATGTTTATAAAAGAAACAAGGATAGATAGGCTAATAAGTAATCTAGTCGGTCCCCAGTGGAGTCGCCATTTTGTTATACGGGAATAGTGTCCACACGGATGCTGCTATTCCCACTAAGATGAGTGGCTATCTTAGAAACAAACAATCAAAGTCTACTATTGATTCCCTTTATGAAGATAGATGAGAAGACAACCAAGAGGGCCAACGTGAGTCTTGCGCTCGATTTCCTCTCCTTCTTGATAGAGTTTTGCTTCTCGCTCTTTATCTGCTCAACTTCAAAAGGACCTATAGAATCAAAGCAACATACTACTATGCAAGAAACAAGGATCTAAATTAACAAATAATGTAGGATCATATGTACATTAACCATATACAAGCATATATAGACAAATACACCAGAATATGGAAGGAAACAAGAATAGCTTTATTCAGATAAAAGTAGCAAGAGGATTACAACCATGAACAACTCTGACCCAACATTATCCTCCAGCTAAGAAGCCCTTCTTTCACCTCAAGCAAAGAAAAATCACCCAACACTGTGAAAGTACACCAGAATACCAACAACACTTCTCTATAAGTTACAAAATTCCAGCCCCCGGATCTCTGTGATGAGGGATCCATATATAGATGATTAGAGAGAGGTGAGTCATCTTTTGGGATCTTGATTAGTGTCTTCTCTCTGATAGTTCCTGCTCCCACTTGGAGAATGAAGATCTTGTTAGAATATTATATATATTACGGAGCAATGGAACACATAAAATATTGCAGAAATATAAACACAGAAAACGCACAAAACTAGAGAGACACAGATATACGTGGTTCACCCAGTTTGGCTACGTCCACCTCGAACAACCAATCCTTCCTTTTTATTATCCAGAAAAATGAAGAGACACAACCTACAACAAATCTGCTGTAATATCCTCTGTCTTCTCTCACAGTCTCACCTCTTTGTTTCTCGCTCACACAGAATACACATCTATCTCACAG
>APFE030251824.1:0-37375 GCA_000404065.3 Pinus taeda
CAAATGCCTAACCGATGCCGTTCAATGCATGATCCCCGATATCCAAGACTCCACCTACGCTGCCCAGCTCAGTTCCAGGCTCAACAAACCTCCTGAAGTTGAGGCAATGCTCGCCATCAATCAACTAAGGTTCAAGGGGAAGCAGCTGACAGAGTGATTCATCATCCAGCTCCTCCGATTGCCAGCAAAAATAGCAACAAGAATTTATTGACATCAACTTAGTTATCTTTTCTGTTTATGTAGATATTTAAGATTAGCATAGTATTTATAGACCCTTTCATGCATTTAGAAAGGGTCGTAAAATTTTGTATAAGACTTAACAGACTGAAGTTTGCACTATTGTGCTTCAGCCTCTATTCTTTTATGAAACTCGACCACCTGCTTCTATTTTAATGGAGAAATTTTCTTAATTCAATTGTGCACTACTGTCGTTGATTTGAGGAATGTTGATGCGTCAAAGTAGAAGCTATACATAGCGATTCATATCGGGAGTGGCTTGCTATTCAAATGGTATTTCTATCTTTTGTTTGGATTCATTCTGTGTATATTATTTCGCTGTGTAATTATTCCTGCTACTGTTAATTGTATGCATGCACAACAATAGGAAATCTTACTCATGCCACTATTGGATGTTTAGATGATATGCCTCATTTTTAATCATGTATGCGTTAATAGTATGAATGTTTAAAGTCTAGTAGCATTGCTTTAATCGATGTGCCTAACTACTTAGGTACAACAATCTTGAATGATTTAATATCTATGTCTATATAAATGCAGTCATCTATATAATTGTATTTTTGGATATAGAACATCAAAAGCTACGCTTTAGATGTTCAAATAGATTCCCGGGATAGTTTTATTTACTTACATTTCTGTCAATAGCTTTAGTCATCCACCTACCATTACTGTTATCTACAAAGTATTCATTCATCCCATTCATCTATTTCTGGGAAACTGGTCCCATTATCCCCAGTCGGAGCCACTACACCAAACGGAAAAGGAGCTGCACTAAGGTCCGGACCGGGTGGTTTCCCCCAATGTTGATGCAACAATTTTCGAGGCATCAACAATAGCCCTGGTGGGGAAAATTGCACAATTTTCACTATGAGTGTTGACTTCTAGAATTGTGCAATTTTGGAGCCCAACAGGATGCTAGTCAGGATTGTGCAATTTCTAGAGGGAAGGTTGGTTACCCTCCAGAATTGCACAATTTCTTGGGGGAGCTGCTCAACCTGCAGCTGGACCAAGTCTAGTTGATTAGCCTATGAGGGGAATGCATTGAGCATTGATCGAAAGACTGCCTTTGTGCGAAAAACACTAAAACTTGTGAACTTGAAGAAGCAAGGCAAGCTATTATGAAGGTTGGAAAGGAGGCTCCAAAACAAAGCTAAGGCAAGATTTTACAAGGTGGTTGTAGCCACTACAACAGGACAATTCGACCACCTCCACACCGAACAACCTCCAACTTGTCATTTTGGAAGCCTCTAGATCACAAAGCTTCTTTTCCTATTTTGGAAAATTTTCCTTTTAGGGATCAATGCAGGTATCCAAGAAAAAGCGGCTGGCAGCACGAGGCTAGTATAGTGCAACTAACGATCAGCACGAGTTGCCAATGTCAGGGTTGCGTCGATCCTGAAATTAGGGTTTTAGAGCTCACTTCTTGAGGAAAGGCTCAAGGTATGTTTCCATTAGTGTTTCAGGGAGGACTTGAGCTGCATATTAGGATGGGTACACTGCATGATTACCAAGTTTCGGGCACTTTGGGATATGACACAAGGAATTGCAGGAGGTGTGACAAAATATTGTGTAATAGGGAGTCAAAGAGAGAGAGATAACTAAACCAATGCAAAGAAGGACGGAGAAATAGAGGGGGTGATACCTACTAACTTTTATTTTGGAGTACATGATCTCAAATGCAGTGGGAGAGGCATACCCATATCCATCAAGATAATTGAGTACAAACAATAATGGTGAACCTAACATATTGGGTCTAAACAACAAAGTACATGATACATGATACATGTTTTGTTGGCATCAATGGGCCTGAATGCGATACAATAATACAATGAGTCCCATATACATAATGTGCCTCGAAAACAAAGGTCATGAATGAATACAATAACATATGTTGATTCGAATACATGAGACATAATTCCCCTCAAGCTCACATGGTGAGGGGAGATCAAAACCAAAGAAGCCTTGTTGAATAGGAAAGGGCTCTGAAGATCTGAATGGACTTTCTAAAGGAGACATGCATGTTGTGGGTGTTACAAGCAGTGGAAACTGAACAAGTCAAATCTATGGAACTAAATTTGAGGCTGGATCATTAACTGTTGTCATCCGAGCATGTGGGGGCCTACCTGAAGTGCCACCCCCTTAGGAGGTCTGGAACATCTCACACACACACAAGAAATGCTGGTACAATATGTTGAATCATTGGACCATCAAGTGTACAATTCTCAATCGTGCGATAATGAGCTCGAGTCGAGCACACAAGAAACAACCAAGTCAAAAGAAAATGATGATTCCATTTACTTGATTTGAGGCACTGAACAATGATGAAGGTTGGAACCAAGGTACGCTGCCCTCTAGACCACTCTCCTCAAATAGATGTGTTGAAGTTGATAGAAGAGGGCCCACTAGAGTTGAGGCAATGAATATTCCTAAACAAAGGCATCATGATCATAGTAATGTTACTGATGGACTGACACCAGGGATGATGATGGAAGGAAACAGGATGAGCGGTGCACTGATGAATTCCTTTCTCTTAGCATAATATGCATGGTTGACCCGACATCAACTGAATCGATTCTAGAGCGGATGGTCAATTACTTAGAAAAATAATTTTCAAAAACAGATCAAAATAGATGGAGGCCACATATGAGCAACATGGGATGAATTTTATGCAAATAAGGATGGTGTACTATAACAGGACTCAATGGGACTTGGAACAAGCTACATGGGTGAAAGGGTGATTCATCTCAGATGATCTAAATAAGGGTGACTCAATATTGTTGCCTCATGGGAGAGATCCAAAGGGGACTGTAAAAACACGAGTAAATGATGGTTACTCATGAAATAGATCACCATCTAAATCAACAAGTGCAAGGAAAAGTGGTACCAAAGTACAGGTAACTCATATGAAGAGATTCAATTTTAATGGGCGGTAAAGTGAGACTAATGGAAAAAATGGCTTCCTGGTGAAGTTTCAAATTTCCTAAAACAAAGGTAGGCCTATTATAGATCTTGATGGGAGATTTCCAATGGTGTTGATAGTTCATTAAACCGAGCTACATTTTGGTTGCATTGGGCGAGGACAAAACTAGGGTTTTTCCCATAAAAGGGCTTCTTGCCCCCAAATCCAATTCATTTGCATAGTGAGTTGTTGGAGAATTTGGAGAGGAGGAGAAGGCCCTAAATCTTTTGGAGATCGTAGTAGAAAAACCAACTGTCAAATTTTGGACCTGCGAGTTTCAAGTTGGTGAACTTACTTGTATAAAATGGCCTTAATGATTCTTGGAAGAATGGTTTCTAATGAAGAATCAAGGTAAGGAATACAATAATGAACTACTAGAGAAGATCTAGGATAATCTCTACCCACTAATCCAAACATGGGGACCAGGTAGTGAGTGTGGTATCTCATACAGTAGAACATTTGAAGATGTGGTATTAAGAATCTACATTATTTGTTGTGTATATGGCTTGCCAGAAAGACTGGTAGGAAAAACTATCCAAGGAATGAGTGGATAATTGGCCATATTGAGATCATTGGGGTCTATGCTGAGACTTATGTTAATCAAATCAGAAGGTGGTCATGGGCCATCATGCCCCCAAGCATGGGATATTATCCCTAGCATATGTGATGGAGGGGATTGATTGGATATGAAAAGGTGGGAATGATTCCCCTAGCTGGTGGAATTTGTGGAGCATCATTGTGTTCCAAGTGTTCAAATAAGGGATTCGAGCATTTGGTATTACTAGCACAAGATCCTCCAGAGGATGATGAGTAGATGTAGGGGCATATGTGCCCCCAATTTTTAGATGGGTCGATGCAGCATGTTATGGACATGTCAAGTGTATTTAGAATAGTGGACTCTAAACACATTTGGTGATGTGGTTCGCCATTTGTTGTTTATGGTTGTCTTCCTGGGGGAAGAATGTATGATGGGTGCAATATGAGAAATTAAATGGTGGATTACCAATCTCATTTGGCACTACATATATGAATTAAATGGATTGAATTTTTGGGTTCGCATACATGGTGTCACTATACCAAATAGTGGCTTCAGATATAATAAATTGATGTTGTCCTAAACAACACAGTGGTTGAACAATAACAATGTCTAAGGGACTGGGTTGTTGATGTAATATGGAGGAATTATTAAGTGGATTATCCCTAGAGTGATCTGAAGTGATATGAGACTCTAGAGGTTCTTATCAATGGGCAATAATAATGGTACTAGAGTCGTCACTACCAGATGCACTAGGAGGGATGAGGACAATTGCTTCTTCTAGACTCTCAAAAATAGATGCCCCCTTACCCAAACATTGTGTGGCAATGTAATGGCCACAAGGTGGATGTGGTTTCAATTCATGGGCTTGAAGTAAGGGGTGATGGAACCAATCATCATCATGGGAGACATGGTTCACTTGTGCATCATCAGAAAGAGTGGGAAGATGACTAGTAGATGAGACATCTATCAATGTTGAGATAGAAGTGTTCTCTGAAGAAGATTTGACAGAATCACAATGGGAAAATCCAAGAGAGTCCCAATAAATCGATCCCATGGATGACGATAGGTAGAGAATAGGGGTGGAACTATCTGTCATCTTGAGATTAGGAGGAAGGATCGCAATGGGTACTTGAGAGACCTCATGTCCTAGCGATTTATTGGGGTTATGAATAGCAGGCAAAGGAGATGATGAAATACTACGAGCGACATCTAACTCACGAAGAACTAGAAGTGTATCACGAAAATATTCAAGACAGGGACAATGATGGGAGTAATTTCCATAGTTATCACACAAAGCACAAGGGTGATTTATGGGTAAGGTTCTGTTCTTGTTAGCTGACTCGGGTAAGGTGACATGGACCTTAAGAATGTTAGAGTCAAGAAAGGTATCAGAGACTACGCTCTTGATATGAGGGAGCTTGGGACAATTATTGGTGGCATGCCCAACAACATCACACAAAGCACATGGAGGAGAAGGCTTGGGTGGTTTGGGAGGAGTGGGAGTTGCTTGGGGTGCCTTGCCTTTGGTTCCCTTTTTATGGGCTTTCCCCCCTCACCAGATGCTTTCAAAACAAGAATAGTGGTTTTTTTAGTTTGTTAACGAACTAAAGCAGAGGAAGGGGTGGTTACAATGGGTTAAACCAGAGTCAAAGTTGTATAAGGTTTGAGGTGGTCAGGAGGAGTGTTTGCAGGATGATTAAAGTACTAGACTGGGATCCCCAAGGTGATGTTATGAAGACTCAATGTAGCCATTACAAGGGTAGAAACTATTCCTGGTGGCGGGAACAAGAAAGGTATTTAACGAGAGGGGTAGTGACCTAGAGGAACTTCTCCTGGATGAGAGGGACCTAGGGGAACAGTTCTGGGTGGAAAAGGGTTAGGAGAGATACTGACAGGAAGAAATTGGCCTGGAGGAATTGTACCTGAGGGGTGAGATGAGCCTGGAGCATGAGGTTGTGTAGGAGCTATTTGTTGAGAAGGCATACCAGACCGCTTGCCCGTGGCCCATGACACTTGAACCATGCAAACAGTGGAAGAGCTAGGCTTAGAAGGAGTAGGTGGTGGGACATAATAAGCCCCAAGCAACGTGAAATATTTATAGACTCCAAGAGAAAACATCAATAAAGGTGGGGAAAGTATGATTGTTAGTCATATATGAGATGGTGGTCTGAGGTAGGTTTGAGACCGAGGGTCATAATAAGTCAACTAATCGATAGTGACGATCTTTCCATCATGAGGAAAGAACATCTTGCGAAAGATAGCAGATGCAACAACTGATAGGACATAGGTGTAACTATGACCCAACAAGATGTTATAATTTAATGGGGTGTCAATGACTTCGATCCAACAATAGTAATGGTACAATTGTGATATAAACTGAGGGGTTATGAGAAGTGACCGTCCCAAGCACAGAGAGTGATGGTGGATGGGGATAGGTTAGGGGAACCAAGTTTCTTCCAAAAATTGGTGGCCATCACACAAGTGAAGGCGCCTTCACCTATGATACACCGTTGGTCAATGACATTTTTTATGGATACTGGTATTTCAAAGGAAATAGTTGAGGGAAGGGGGGGTGTTCTACTTTGTTAACATCAAATATAATTAGACAATCATCATAGAGATCCACAATGCCCAAATCATATAATAGAGATTTCTATTTGGATGGGCACATCTGGAGGACTTCTAGCATTGACATGGTAGTAGGAGATTGTGCCAAGTCATATGCTATGCTATAAGTATGGGTGGATTTACAAGAAGGATCATTTTGATGTAATGGACCTTTGGGGACCTTAGGGGGAACCTCTACCCTAGCAGAGGAATTTGTAAGGTAACATTTGTTGATGAAAGAGACTTAGTGGAAACTTTAGGTTCGAAATCTGTCGTTGACTTTACAAGGGCTCATCATATTGGAATGACTGAGCCCAGAGGTTGACTTGTTCAATATTGAATTCATCTGAATTCATCATGAGGATTTGGTAATTGTTTTGACCATATTGTGAAGGTTGACGGGATGCATTACCTTGTGTGGTTTGGGAGCTATATATCCTTAATGAAGAAAAGGATTGGTAAGCATATTCGGTTGTGATGAAGCAAGAGGGGAGGAAGTGGATCAATTGGCTCAGGTCCTCTAGAAGCAACTACTTGAGCTTCCCATACCTACCGCATCAAAGGTAAAAGGGGAAATTCGTGAGTATAATTCCTAAATACTCTAAAACATGCACAAGGTTTGTTCGTTTGAAGAGACTTGTTTTTCTTGGGTTGCCTGCCCTGTTGCTGGGTTGCGGTATTAGGTTGATCTACTTTGGAGGCATTAGGTGGTGGACCTTAGTTTCCCTAATTACCTTGAGATGGCTAGTTCCAGTTACCCTTCCCCTTGTTTCATCTCTTGGGGTTGGGGGGGTTGGTTGCACTCTGATGAGAATACACTTAACCTTGAGGATGCATTTGTTGTTGTGGAAGAGGCAAGGAGGTATGGTAGGTTGGGGCATTGGTGCTGGCGAGGTTGGAGAACTAGTCGGTGCATAAGGATAATAAGAATTTATGGCAACATTAGGATAAACATGGGAAGCAATGAATGGCCCTAGCATCTGTTTATGTAGATGGGAATTGTAATAGATCTGACCTGCAAATATATGATAATACAAATATACCCAGAAATAATAAGATAGAAATAGATAAATGTTTCTCTTTATTGATCAAACCCTTAAGGTAGGGAAACATCATACATTCACTCCCTAAGGATGGAGAACACTCCACGAGCCATATGCTTGTGCATATAATATTCCTTGACACCTCTCAATGGAGAGTCTCTAGCCTCTATATAGGCCTCATACATACAATACCATGGGTCATCACCATGGTTCCCTCAATATCATCTATCTAATACAATGGGCTTATTACATTATTGCTAACTACTTGTGGTCCCTTACATGATACGGGTTAACCATTTTATTTATTACTATGGCTCATCCCATTATTACATTATTCCCTTGGGTATCTCCCTCTGTACCCCATACTATCCCCCCTAGGTATACTACATTCCACCCCCTTTAAACATGTTTCGTACCTAAAACATAAGAAGAACACAAGTAATAAGATCTACTCAAAAGAGTAGTCCATTGGTACCATGCATGTGCATCTAGCCATCCAAGAGAAAGGTGAACCCTCGATCTAGTTGGTGCCTCACTTGCTTGAGATGGAAGTTGACCCTTGCGGCTCTTTTGTGTTGATGTGTAGTAGGTGGATTGTCGCCCCTCTCTATCTGTCACCCGGGGGTTGTTGTCCTTGTGGCTAATTTGTTGCCATCGTGTTGGTCGTTTTTTTGCGGAGTGATGTGGGTGGTGATATGCTGAAGTTTTAACCAACGGTGTATCTTTCTTTAATTCACCACCAAATGGTCCCTGATTGGTATATCGTACATGTTGTGGCGTCTGTTGTTGTTTCTTATCTTCCAATATTACTTCAAACACGGATTCCTCATCTGATGTATCCGTACCTATAACATTTTCTGCTTCAGCCTCCTTGGACTCTACCTATTTTTCTCGTACCTGGTTTGATGTTTGTGTTTGGTTTTCGACCATCAAGGGCTCATCATATGATGTGTCAGTCCCTAGAACATCTTCTGCTTCAACCTCCATGGACTCTACCTGTTTATTGATGGAAATATCATGTAATGTAATCTTCTTCTTTTTATACCAGAGCTTCAGGAATTTCTTCTACCCATTAATATTGATAGTACCCACAGATTCCATCCAAGGGTATCCCAAAACAACGTCCACCTTAGCCATATTTGAAGCATAAAAATCAGAATGCAATACATACTTGTCCATATAAATCTTCAAATCTTTATAAACTTGCATCTGCTCATTATTAACCTATGTGTGCTCCATTTGTTTAACTAGAATTTGCAATCTTTTTGCCAAATTAACATTTATAAAATTTTGCTTGCAACTAGGATTTATAGACATAATGATCTTCTCCTTCTGAATATATCCATGAAACTGTAATAAGGAGATACCAGTAGAAAATAACCCCTTACATGTCTCATTCCCCTGTTTTCTAGTATGAGACCATTTGTCCAAAATGACTTTTTCAAATTCTTCATCTGAAAATTTGAACTGTTGGGTGCCAAGTGAGCAATACCATATGGCAGTGTCTTCTTTCAAAGTAAGCCATAGGAAACTTGTCCATTTTTTTGGATGGTTTTTCTTAAGATCTTTTATGAATTCTTCAATAGTAGGACCATTATCCTTTCCCGTAAAAAGAGGATCTTTGCTAGGTTTTTTGGTTTCCTTCTTTCTAGTGTGAGACCATTTGTCCAAAAATAGTTTTTCCATTTCATCAGCACTACATAACTTCAGAAACTCACTGTCAAGTGATTTCCACCATATAGAAGCCTCATCTTTCAAATAATACCCTATGGAGTCCTTCCAAAAGAATGGCCTATCATACTTCTGATATTGTATAAATTTTTCAATAGTCGGCCCATCATTTTTTTCCTAAAAACATATTGCTAGAAGCCATGAAGAGGGTTTTGAAAAAAATCAGTTACTTGGCGAAAATTTAAAATGGCCACAGTTTAGTCAATATTTCTCAAAATCCATATTATGAACTATTTTCAGAAATGGAAAGACCATTCTACAGCTTCCCATGTGATAGAAATCCCGATCTAGGCACTGGAATTTCATATTTGCGCTACAGTTGTCCCGTCGTCACAAAAATTTCTTAAAAAGATGCCGATTTTAAATCAGCACTATCTCCCTCATCCAGACTCCAATTCGACCGATTTTTTTTTTGAAATTGGGTATTTTTTCGCAAAAAACCTATATATGCAATTATATTCTGCAAATTTTGCACCAAAATGTATATATTTGATCTGCAAACTCATCGCCTTGAAAAATGTTTGCAACACAACTGATTTTTAAATCAACGATATGTCCCTCATCCGTACTCCAATTCGGCCGATTTTTTTTTCAAATTGGGTATTTTTTCACAAAAAACCTAGATATGCAATTAGATTCTTCCAATTTTTCACTAGAATGTACAGATCTAATCTACAAACTCGCCGCCCAAAAAATTCCTGCAAAAAATAAAAATAAAAAGTCTTCGCTTTGCCCAAGAAAGTGCTCTGATACCACTTGTAGTAGATCTGACTTGCCAATATATGAGAGTACAAATATACCTAGAAATAATAAGATAGAAATAGATAAATGATTCCCTTTATTGATCAAACCCTTAAGGTAGGGCAACACCATACATTCACTCCTTAAGGAAGGAGAACACTCCACAAGCCATATGCTTGTTCATACAATATTCCTTGACACCTCTTAGTGGGGAGTCTCTAGTCTCTATATAGGACTCATACATACAATACCATGGGTCATTACCATGGTTCTCTCAATACCATCTGTCTAATACAATGGGTTTATTACATTATTGCTAACTACTTGTGGTCCCTTACATGATACGGGTTAACCACTTTATTTATTACTATGGCCCATCTCATTATTACATTATTCCCTTGGGTACCTCCCTATGTACCCCATATTATCCCCCCTAGGTATACTATAGGAATATGCATATGACGTGTTGGGACCTGGATAAGAGTTGGCATGTGAACAATTGAGGGGGCATAGGTGCAAGTAGACCTGGTCCCCCCTTGGGGTTGACCCTAACTCAAAGGAGGTTGAGGGTGTGACACGGATCCAATGATACCGTCAACAGCATGAGATGCCCCTAGTGCATTAGAAACACTAGGATGAGGCAAATTGAGAAGGACAGTATAAACATAACCTGATTGTGCATAGATCAGGTCATATTTCAAAGTTATATGGAGTGCTTCTTCCTCGGAATAAGGGAAGTGAGAGGCGACATATTTACCTATTGAAGCCAAAAGTGTTGTAAGGAACTAATCCATATAAACAAAGTCTTCAAATTCATGGGCCCTACAGATGCTCATCCTTATGCGCCATTCTTGGACATGATCAGAAAGGCGGGTGGAAGAAGTTTGACGAAAGAAGTCAAGGGTTCGATACCGGTGTCATAACAAGGAGGTGGTTGGAATTAAGATAGAAAAGCTTTAGCGAGAGTCATGAAGGTGGAATGGAAGGTATGCGGTTGATACACATACCATTTTGTAGCAACTCCAGCAAGGGTGTGTTGGAAGAGGCAAAGACAGATGGAGTCTTCAATGATGGAATTGGATGACCACCACATGTGAAATGATCGAACATGATTTGTGGGGTCTTTTCCAATATTACCTTCTAACTTGGTGATGTCAAAAGGAAGATTGGTAGGCATAGGAAGCCAATATGGGTTATGGAGAAGAGGACCACTGATGAGCTAGTTGAAATCAAAGAGGTTCAAACCAGCCATATCAGGGAGAAATTGAAGATTAGTGATCATACTGCTAAAGGCTCTGCCTATGGGGTTACCTTGGTTATCAGCTTGGTTTCCTACACCCATGATGGTTCCTGAAATGGTGGTAGTACAAGGTTGGGAGGATGTAGAATCAAAGGATGAAAGTGAATAATCAGAAGAACCAGAGTCAGAATGGGGACTCAATGGAAGACTAGGAGGATGAATTCAAACTCGATGGGGAGGAGTAATATGTCCTAAAGGAAACTAGGGGAAAATACCACGAAGTCTCTGCAAAAAACACTTAGGTGGCACAATGATGTCAAGAAAAAGATGACACTATAAACTAAAGGGAGATGATAGGAGAAAAAGAGAAACAAATAGCAAGAAATCACCTAGTGCAGTGGTGCCAAGTGAAAACTAACTATATTAATATGTTACTCTAATTTAAGAAAACACATCCTATCAAAGAAAAATGACCTCTATCCTATAGGTGATCTAAATCCTCAAACAAGTCCTATATCTACTATTCATATGGCCTTCCAAGAGACTTTTGACTTGACAAAATATGATTGTTGCAAACAGAGTTGTCTAGAGAAAGGTGGGGTAGAGAACCAATTGTTACCCATAGTTATTCCTGCACGGTTTTTTCCTATGATTGGTCACTACAGTTGCCTTCGTTCCACAGGATTGGTCGAGTCTTGAGCTTCTTGGTGATCATCCAATGCATGAGATTCCCTTCCATGGGTTGGGTAGCCCCAAGGAGAATTTCTCGCACGATGACCTGGCCTAACCCCCTCTGAATCGGGTTTCTAATGCACTCAAACTTTGGAACATGGGATGGTGAAGAATTTCAATCTCCCTAATATGTCAACTTGTATGTCTTAATGTAAGTGATCAACGAGTGTTATTAGAAGCATATCCCATTGATCCTACACCTAACTACACAGATTATTTAGCCCTAGTATCCAAGTGGGATTAATCTGTGTTAATTGAATTATTAAGGTGTAATGTATCAAGTCTTGGCTTGGCGGTGTTAAGAAATCTCACGTTCACTTAGGGTGTGAGTGTGTGAAATAATGTGTCAAGTGGATGAGTTAATTGAGCATGTTTTATGATGCCATGTGTTGTTGAAAATAAAGTGCTAAAAATTTGTAAATAATGTTGAAAATGGATAGTAAAATAAATAGTCAATTAAAGCACAAAAAACCCCACCCAAAAAGGAAAATAAGAAGCAAAGAAAGAGGTGGAAAACAAGCTACTCAAAGACATGCTTATGGCCCAAAATATCTAAGGTCAAAGGGATTAGGATCTATAGGCAACAATCTATTGTAAGTGATGTAGAAAGCCAACAGAGAACAAAGGGTAAACAACTCATAAAGGGAAGGAAAATGGTTGCAAAATGAAGGATACTTAAGGGGATCCTATGGAGGAAAGCCAAAACTAGATTCAAAGTGGAATAAATTGTTATAAGAAAGTGTCTAAAGGGATTGTTATAACCTGCCAAAAATACTGAAAAAACAATGGCTGAAACTACTGCAAACTAGACTCCCCACTTTAGAAACCCTTACCTTAAATGGTGGAAGTGTACTCTAAACCCTAGGGTTCTTTCTCCTTCCTCAACAATAGTTTTATAAGAGTATCAAGGCCTAACTGTGACATGGGAAAGATAAAAAACCCTCCCCGACACACACAGAGCAGTCACAATTTTTTTTTTGAAAAATGTTGAAAAAAGTTTTTGCAAAAGGAAGAACGAAAACACTGACCTATAAAGTGCATTGGAACACGGATCAGGGACTGAAAAATGTATTAGGACGCAGAAAAGAGATTGAAAAGTGTGTTATGTTCCTACAACTCTCGCTCGATAGATCTCACCCAAATTGTGTCATCTCCTACTTGTTTGGTACTTGTGAAATCCGGAAAGATTCAGAACTCAACAAAAATGAATAATTTTCCAAAATACGAAGTAGATCTAAAGAGGCTAAAAATAGCTAGAAAAATACTGAAGAAGGTTGAAACAATAGTCAGCAAGGTTCTAAATTACTGCACCACTGGAGTTGCCATTTGTTGACAACTATGTAGCTAAAGACCCAATGGAGTCGCCATTTGTTAGTATGAAAATTATTAGTAGGTGTACTAAAAATGCTTCACTTAAGTCACTGGTGATAAGTGACCCTAACAACAAAACGCGGTCGCTTTTATGCTCTATATGTGATATGACCATGCAAGAAAATATATGATGCAAACCCAACCATATTGTAGTAGTAAAGAAAAGTCAAATAACCCAATAGAAGGACTTCAAATGAATAATATTTTATTAAAAGCACCGGGTGAAGAAGATTTACAACATGAGTTTCTAAACCCCCCTTCATGGGATGGGTCTTTTTGATGTCTGTGTGCTTCATTGATCTTATTATTCTCTCTCAAATATGAAAAAAACCCAAAAGCAAGATGGAACTCAAGTGGGAGTTCAAACGACATGAGATGATAATGATTATGGTTAAGAATGAATGGAAAACCCTCCTATTTATAACAAAGTATTGAGCTAAATTAGAAATTGGAAAATAATAAAATATTATTGACCAAATCAAAATCTAGTCGTTGGGAATAATTTGTCATATTTTTTGGAGAGGGATAAGATATTCAAAATGGTTAAATATATTTATTTAGAAAATAGTTGAAGTAATTAACAAATAAAATGATTTATTAATTACTTTGTGAGGATTAAGAAAAGTGTGACTTTGAAATAATTATTAAATAATGGTTTAACAGTTATTCAAAAATAAGGCTAATGAATAATAAATAAATAGTGATTTATTTAATTATTCGAAGTTGATTTAGTCAAAAGTGTTAAGAAATAATTATCAAATAATGATTTATTAACTATTTCTAGATAAAAGTAAATAAATAATGATTTATTAAATTATTCTTATGGGGGTTTTAAATAATTTAATAAGAATGGTTGACTAAATTATTTCCTATGGTAAAAGTGATTTTGCTATGGTAAATTATTCTCCTACATGGTGTATTTTGATTCACCTAGTTATAAATGGCTAGGTGATCAATTTTTGGGTGATAACACAAGGGGGCCAAGTATTTCTGCATGATCGATCTGGAGTCTAGCTATCACCAGGTTCCAATAGAACCCACAAATATATGGAAGACTACCTTCCAATCGAAATAGGACCTTTTTGAATGGTAGGTCATGTCGTTTAGGTTGCCTAATGCCACTACTACTTTTATGAGGCTGATGGATGACATATTGCGGCCCTTCACCAACTTGTTTGTTATTGATAGAAAGAGTTGGGAAGAGAACTTGCAACACATTCGACAGATTCTTCAAACCCTGCGGCACCACAAATTATGTGTCAACCTAGAGAAATGCACCTTTGGCATGGGCCATATCCAATATCTAGGTAACATCATAGATGAGAAATGTGTGCATGTGGATCCGGCTAAGATCCAAGTCATTTGGGATTAGCCAGCCCCGACCACTCTCATAGAGCTTCGCATCTTTTTGGGCCTTGAAATTGTGACCAATGCCTCCAACTATGTTATTAGTGTAGTTCTCACCCAACAAGGGCATTCTGTGGCCTAGCATATGATACACTTTTTGATACAATTCAGAAGTACCCCACTTATGATAAATAAATGTATTCTATTGTGCCAACTTCCCGGCAATGGAAACATTACATTCTGGGGAAGGAAACGGTCATCCACACATATCACCAACCTCTTAAGTTCATACAAACAAAAGGGAAGTTGTAGAATGTTCCCCATCAAAAGGTGTATACATATCTACAACAATTCCACTTGAATATTAAGCACAAGAAGGGCAACACCAATCATCTTGAAAATTGCCTCAGTCGGCCCCCAGTTGTAGCACTAACTATTATTCTCAACTTTTGTGACCATGAGACCTTTTAATGGTCGCAATTGTACAAGAATGATCCAGAGTTCACCACCACTTACTAGATGTTAGTGGATGGCAAGCAAGTTTCAGATTTCCACCTCCATGATGCATTATTATGTTATTTGGTCCACTTGTCAGATCTTGAACTACCTGTACTATAATTTGGGACTCCCTTGTACCAAGCAATGGTAATGGTTGTGTATTTGTGGTCATGGACAATTTTTCTAAGATGGTCATACTGTCGACTTGTAAGAAGAGCATCACAACATAGGACATTGTCAAACTCTCATTTGAATGAATATGGGTACATTTTGGAATCTCGCAGACCATTATATCATATCAAGATAAAAGGTTCCTAAGTACATTTTGGTCGAGCCTCTAGACATTATTGGACACTAAGTTCACCAAGTCGATTGCATTCCATCCCTAGATTGATGGCCAAATATAATTTTTCAACAGGATGATAGTGCACATCCTACGCATGTACAACTCTAAGAGGACATGAATCTAGGATGAGATAATTTCTTATGTGTAGCATTGTCACCCTAAAGGTAGTTCCTGGCTGCAGGGAACTAGTGCTCGGGACAACCATAAAACTAATCGAGATTTTTAGAACAGGTGGACAAAGGGATTGACCATGAAAACAACAATGAAAGACCTAATCCAAAAACCTATCCTTTAAAACCAGAATGGTCAGGAACATTCAGAGATTGCAAGGTCATTGAACTAAAGAAATGGTTTAGCGGAGGAATAAGAAGGCAGAGTGTCAACCTAGGTCAATCAAGAATCTAAATTCCAATCTCTACAGAAATAATAGCGAGAGAATGAGATGTATGGAGGAAATCCTAGCATGATGGAGCGCCCATTAAGACTCTTCAAATCACAAAAGTGATTACTATTCAAAGTAAATTCATAATCATACACTGAAGAAATTTGCTGCTACATTACATTCATTACTAGCATAGGAAAACATTGACAAAATGGTGATATCACGTAGAAAGAAACAAAACCTGAAACTCTTCCCAATGTTGGAATCAAAACTAATTTCTATTACTAACTTCTTGAGAGATTTCTTTACATAGCTCCATGGTTGATCAGACTTTGAACCCTTTACAATTGTTGATTTCTCATTTTTATTCCCCTTCCCTAGCCTTAACTGTCTCAATCAGTTTCTAAACCCATTCTAAATATGGTTATAAAAATTGTTTCTTTCTTTTTCCTTTTTTAAAAGGTTATGAAATAGTCAAGGTACAAAAAAAGTTATTTTATTATTATATATATAGATAGATAAAATAAAAACTTTCAAAAATAAACTGCCACCCCCTTTGAAAATTTACAGTATATGTATAAATCGGGCTTTGTTCTCAAAATAATAGCGTACATATGACCATTGAAATAAACATATGCGTGTGGGTGCTAGATATAATGACATCCATGTTCAAAGGTGAAACGCACGCTAGTGGTGAGTTGAACGACAATGGAAAACTATAAGTGGGTCCCGACCTTGTCATCATCCATACGTCACTGAACAAAACCATAAACCATGTACGGAGGCAAATTTGGCGGTTTGAGAAAATTGGGTAGGGTGATGTCGGGACAAATCTGAGCCATCGATCTCTAGATGAGCAGTTCCAACCAAACCACTACCGGGGGAACTCTTTGGGTATAACCTTTGTTCATATTTTGTTGTCAGGTCTCATGGATCTAAGAAATAATATTATTGACCGTTGATCTTCTTGATTCCTATTGATTGCTTGTGAGGTTTGAATGAAGTCCATGTAGATTCCTTATCTCCTTTAGACTCATTAACGTGGTCACAAGTTCCAACTGTGAACTGTGGGAAGATAGTTCTTCCATGTATAATTTAGAATTAGTTACAATTTTTTAGGTGGATGTTGAGCGAATATCTCAACCTCCTTATTTATATTTAGAATTGGTTGGATCTCACAAGCACCATAAATATGTGTTATATCTTTGTGATTTTAAGTAATATAATAAAAATTATTCGTTTGTGTGTGTATACCTTTGTTTTTAACATGGTATTAGAGCCTCTATGGGCTTGACTCCCTTCAGGGAAGGCCTAGGAGGATGAGAAAATTCTGAGGATTAAATTGAATGTTTGTTTTACTATTATTTTAGTGTTGAATTTAATATTGTTTTTAGTGTCCCCTTTGAAACGTGATTGGAAGGAGTGACCAGAGTAGAAGCTGCCACTGAGTGTTCATGACAAAATTGTATAATCACAATGTTCCTTTCTCTGTGTGGAGCCAACATTCTGTTGCGTTAATAAATCTATGGTGATCGAGTGTGGTGGGTGATCCAGTGTGGTGTGTTGCCTGCCCAAGGAAACATGCAAATTAAACACCATTTATCCATGAAAAATCGTTGTCTGATGTGAGTGGAGAAGCGCGACAGGTTTGTTATGCATTGTCTATGTTGTTTGTCGTGTATCTCTTTCAACACTTGAAATTCTGGAGAACCTATGATATATGGAGGCAATTCCTCGATGTGGTTTTGAAGCCCAAGATTGTGACTGTGATCAGACGCAAATCTTACCAACCAAGAATTGAAGACGTGGTATCTGCTAATCAGATTTAATGTGGATTTCACTCGAGTATCCAAGCACAATCCAAAACTCTAGTTGGTCAATCTGTGGAACGACCAAGGAGATACGACAAGTGAATAAGGAGTTGTGCAATGGATCTAAGTATATTCAAACTCGACGGCTCATTAAGAATAGAAGAGCATCCTAGTCCCGCCCGACACAAAATTCAATCACACTTCTGTCAAGCTCACTCTGCTTCCGGCCCATGAGGATGAAACATAGACTCGAAATTGGTAGAGTAGACACAGAGTTGTCCTTGGAAAATTTGGTGGAAGAATTCCACTTCTACAGGCGTTGTTGAACAAGGGAGGGAGAATAGAGTTAGTTTTAATATAGAGAATAAATATATGTTTATGTTGTATGAACTATATGTTAGGTATATTTTTGGTTCATAAATTGTAGGTACATAACTAATTATTGAATAGTTTTGCATAAATCAAATTTATGGTTTTTGGCACTTGGAAACCCTTGAAAACATCACTAGTTAAATTATTTTTACACTGTTATGGTTTGTTGTTCTTGGCGCTAAGAAACCCCTCAACAATGATTACATGTTACAATTTGAGATCCATATGTGTGAAGCAGGTCAAGTTGTTAGATCCTCTTTTGAACACATTCAATATTCAAACCATTTGCCTAACAACTAATGGATAGACAAAAGCGAAATATTTGACAGATGGTGATTGGTCCATATGATGGTCCATCACTTGACTACTCTTATCGCGGAAGCCCCAACGAGTCAAGTTGTCAATATTATTGATCTTGAAAAGTTCTTCATTGATGGTCAGAGGTAGGTGTACTTTAAATTAGTTGTAAGGTAAGCTCAAAGATGTGGAGAAAGAAAGAGCGGAGTCTAGATGACTAAAAAGTGGGTAGAGTTGCTAATGAAGATCAGTGAGACAAAGATTATTTTTAATGTTGTAATGTGTTGTAATTGTGCATGTAAGAATTAAGGGGGAATGTTGGAAGATAATTCTTCCATGTATAATTTAGAATTAGTTGCAGATTTGTAAGTGGATCTTGAGAGAATATCTCAACCTCCCTATTCATATTTGGAATTGGTTGGATCTTAAAAACACCATAAATATGTGTTGTATCCTTCTGATTTTAGGTAATATAATATACCTCTCTTTTTAACACGAACATTCTTAACTCCATTGGGCATCGATTCCTCATTTTGGAATAATCCCCTTCCAATTTAAAGTTATATTGCGCTAATGAAATGATAACATAAGCTGCAAACAAAATAATCGGCTTTGTTAGAAAAATGTTGTGCTCCGCCCAATTAACTGTGAAACATCCATGCACATCGTTCCCTTGATTGCGCAATTATGGAATCACTGAATCGAATTTAATTTAGGTGTTTATTCTGCCTTCTGAATGAAATAAGAAATATACGGAACTTGCTTATAATTGGTGTCACTTACAACCTTATCACATCAACATTTAATTGTTTGCTCCTTTACGCATTTGAAATAGCTTCTCCAAACCACCTTGGGAATGTTGCGCACCACCACCCGTTGTACCAAGCTTCTAAAAAAACTACACCAACACCATCTTGTGCATAATTCGTATTACTCTTATGTGATTCAGTTTTTGTGATGACTGCCACAAACCCATGTTTTGCAAATTCAAGGGCATATTCAAGACCACCACTCCACTACTAATGACATACAAATCAAACATTTAATTGAATTGGCACTTGACTTGGATATCTAACCAAAACTCCAAATACCATTAAACATATATTTACAGCTAAATATTCAATAATTTTCTAGGCCTGTTGCTCCGAAGATGATATAGTTTTACCAATGTGTCGTTCTCAATGATCACAATTCAATTAGTCATCGCAATTTCCTAGTAGCCATAGTCCCATCAAGATGCAACTTTGTCATTTTCATCAATATTGTGGCTTAGCCATGCATATGCCTCTTGAAAATCTTGAAAACATGAATTCCAAGCAGAATCGATGGACTTGAATAAGATTTTTCCATAGTCCAAACACAATGAATCGCATAAAAGCTTCCCAACACAATAAGTGGTAAAATACCAACGAATGCTTCTAAAGGAAGAAACAATGACTACTCCTTCTATTCATTTTCTTTTAATATTGAAGCATCCTTCTCAAATGAAAGAGAGACTTGGAATTTGATTAACCATGTTAGTACTGCAAAAGCTTTAGAAAAAACAATTCCACAAAAAATAGAAGTTGTTGGAGCTAGTACTAGCATAAGGCGGATTGTTAGAAATATTTAGGAAATTTAATTTTCGCGGAGGGGCAGGGGTCTTTGAATTTCACGAAGCTACTTGCACGCAACTAGCGTCGAGCACCGCAGAGCTGATTTCGCGCACTGCGAAGCTATTTCACAGACTTGGATTTCGCACACCGCGGAGCTATTTCAGAGACTTATGAATAATATTTACTCACGGAAAAAATGACAAAGTAGGTTTGGAGCAACACAATAAAACTTTAGTATTGTATTCTAAAACATGAAAATACATTCACATGAGGTTGCAGCTCATTCACTAAGTAAAAACTAAAAGTTCAAGCGGAATAACACAAAGTAAAACACTGTAACTATTGTTTTCACATGCCCACCAAAATTTTCTCCCCAAAGACTTGGGCTCTCTTTTTCTCTAACCTCTTACTCTCTAACTTCTTACAAAATTACTTTTACATACATATATAACTCAACATACAATTTTACATTTAATTCATGACAGGGTGAAATTAATATGATGTTGTTGTTGAGTGTGATTAGAATCGCGTAGGTATTTCTGGAGTGTGGAAAATAGTCTCTGAATGAATGCTTGCCCATATCTATTTACCAAATTACATTGACTACTTTAAATTCCTTTGCTGAGTTTCAGAATGGTTCCCGCCTAGCTTCAGTCCTTCCATCTTCAAACAGAGACACAACCTGCAAAAATACGTCTGACAAGTATGGCTGCTGTCAGGATGTTTATTGCGGTGGTCGGGATTATTATTTCCAACACTCCCCCTTAATCACAATTGTTGCCATTGACAATTCCCAAACAGTTTCTGAGATAAACAAAACATTCACCTGCGAATGGCTTTGTGAAAATATCAGCAAATTGTTCCTATGACTTGCAGTGCTGCAACACAATTTCATCATTGTTAATCAACTCTCTAATAAAATGATATTTAGCATCAATATGGTTGGTCCTCTTGTGGAAGACATAATTCTTTAACAATGCAATTGCTGAGGTGTTGTCATAGAAAATAGTTGTCGCTCCCTCTTGGTGATGACAAAGATCCCTCAACATCCTTCTCATCCAAACTGCCTGACACACAACTGCTATTGTTGCGACATATTCAGCTTCTCCTGTTGACAGTGACACTATTGGTTGCTTCTTGGAGGCCCATGAAATGGCTCCGGAACCCAAATGAAAAACATATCTAGACGTGCTCTTTTTGTCATCGAGACTGCCTACCCAATCACTGTTAGTGTAACCAACCAGCCTGAAATCACTTGTTTCTATGTACAAAACGCCATACTGTTTTGTCCCATTGACATACCTTAGAATCCTTTTCGTTGCTTGCCAATGTGTCTCCTTGGGTCTCTTCATGAACCTTGACACCAAACTTACTGCATACATTATATCTGGCGTAGTGGTGATCAAATACATCAAGCTACCTATCATGCTTTTGTATAATGTCAGATTGACATTGCTGCTACAATCTTCTTTGCTCAACTTCAACCCTATGACAGTTGGAGTTGGTGCGTACTCGTTGTTCTGCATTTCTTGAGAGATAAAAATGTCATTTTCTTTTTGCTTCACTTCTATGCCAAAAAAATATCTTAACAATCCCAAGTCAGTCATTTCAAATTCACTCTTCATGACTTGTTTGAAATCAACGATGAGGAAATCATCACTGCTTGTAAAAATCAAATCATCTACATATAAGACGACAATGAGAATCTTACCTTCGCTCTCTTTGACGTAGAGAGTAGGCTCACCATCACATTTGTCGAAACCATTGTCCAAAAAGTAAGCATCTATCCTACTGTACCATGCACGTGGTGCTTGCTTCAACCCACAAAGAGCTTTCCTCAACCGATATACTTTGTCTTCTTGGCCTTCAATCTCATAACTAGGCGGCTGCGCAACATACACTTCCTCTTTTAGCACTCCATTCAAGAAAATTGATTTTACGTCCATTTGATACACTCTCCATTTATGCTCCACGGCAATCACCACAACTGCGTGCACTATCTCCATCCATGCGACTAGTGCGAACGTCTCTGCGTAATCTCTTCCATGATGCTATTTGTATCCTTTAACAACTAGCCTTTCTTTGTGCCTTTCAATCTTTCCCTCAATGTTGCTTTTGGTCTTATAGACCCACTTCACTCCAATAACATTTTTCCTTTCGGAAGGCTCACTAACTCCCATGTGTCATTCCTTTCTATTGCTTCTATTTCTTCCTCCATTGCCACAACCCATTTTTCTTCTTTGGCTACATCTTCAAAGTGGATTGGGTCATCTACATGACAAAATAATGCAAATAAGGAATTCAAACATGTGCCACTATCAACTTCATCTTGCTCATAAATTTCATTTAAATTTCTAAACTTTGGTCTTCTTGTGCTTGTTGAAGATGGGCTTGACATGTCACTTGGTGTCGCGCTTCATGGTGTGCTTGGAGAAGCACTTGCTTGGCTGCACGAAACTGTCCTATTATTTGTTGATGGCGTTGCTTGCTACCTGCTTTGCTCTGCTTGAATAGGAGTAGAGGGAGTCACTGTTGAGGAATTACTTGTTGCTATTAATTCCTCTTTGTCCTCATCTGGTATGCATGCTTTGACATTGGCTCTCTTTTCTAAACTTCCATCCCATGCTTCCTCTTCTATGAACTGCACATCTCTGCTATTATCTTCTTCTTGGTTGATGGATTGTAGAGCTTGTATGCCTTGGATTCATCACTGTATCTAACAAATATACATTTCTCCCCCTTGCTGTCCAACTTCTTCCTTAACTCATCAGGGACATGTGCATACGCCACACATCCAAAAACTCTCATGTGAGTGACATTTTGTTTTCTTCCACTCCATGCCTCTTCAGGAACAATGTTCTGGACGCTTTTGGTTGGACATCTATTCAAGATATATGCTGCACAAGTGACAACTTCAGCCCAATAGTCATTTGGCAAATGCTTTGCCTTCAACATACTCCTTGCCATCTCCATAATCGTCCTATTCTTCCTTTCTGCCACACCATTTTGTTGCAGTGTATATCTTGTTGTAAATTGCTTGTGAATTCCATGCTCCCTGCAAAATCGAAGGAAGTCATTTGAAATGTATTCTCCACCTCTGTCAGTCCTAAGGACTTTGATGTAGTGTCCATTTTGCTTTTCAACAAGAGCCTTGTATTGGTGAAAGCGCTCAAAAACTTCACTTTTCCGTTTTAGGAGAAAGACCCATGTTTTCCTTGTGTAGTCATCTATGAAGGTCAATACATAGTCATTGCCACCAATTGACGATGTCTGCAATGGTCCACATAAATCTGAGTGGACAATCTCCAAAGGTGCCTTTGCCCTCACTGAATTTCTTGCTGGAAATGTCTCTCTATGTTGCTTGCCCAAGATACATCCTTCACATATGTTGTCTGGTTTTTCTATGAGTGGTAATCCCTTCACCATTCCTTTCCTATGCAGCAAATTCAAACCTCCAAAGTTGAGATGTCCAAATCTCAAATGCCATAACCGGTTTTCATCTTTTACCTCTACTTGAAAGTTTATTTGTGTGACAGCTGCCTCTTTTCTTCCATCTTCTTATGAGCTCATAGATAGTTGTGCTTGTGCACCTTCTTTCTGCAAATCTGATATTATTTTTAGGGGAAACATTCTATTGTTTGTCATTTGAACCTTTGCAATCAGCGGTTTGCTTGGAGGCCTATCCAAAATTGTGCACACATCATTTTTGAAGAAGACATTGTAGCCTTTCTGCATGAGCTGTCTAACGCTCATGAGATTATGTTTCAGACCGGGGACAACGTAAACATCTGAGATGTATTTCGTCTCCCCCTTCTTTGTTAGGATATTAACTCTTCCTTTTCCCATGACAAAGACTTTTCTATCAATCCCTAATGTCACTTCAGAGTTCACACTTTCATCTAGATTGGAAAACATCTCTATGTTTCTAACATGTGGTTGCTACACCCTGAATCTAGATACCATATATCACTTTCTTTTTCTTGTGCTACATTACAAGCTAAAAACACATTATCATGGTTCTGATTTTCTCTTGTGAAATTTACACTAGGTTTGTTACTAATGTCATATTGCTTCTTTCTACGTTCATTTGCATAATGACCATACTTCTTACAGTAATGACATTGGACTTGAGATTTATCATACCTCTGACCTTGTGCTTGATTTTGGCTTGGGCCTTGACTTGGATTTTGATTGCTTCCTCTTCCTTTTGAGCTTGAAGGGCTGCTTCTTCCACCTCTGTGTGGACTTCTTCCTCTTCCTCTAGTATATGATCTTCCTCTGCCTCGACCTTGACCAAATGATACTTGTGTCTTGAATGCATGCTCCAATGAGGAGCTTGATGCTCTACTCAATCTATGTTCATGAGAAATCAGTGATGCATTAAGCTCATCCACTGAGAACTATGAGAGATCCTTTGTCTGTTCAATGGCCACAACAATGGCCTCAAACCTTGCTAGCAAACTTCTCAAAATTTTCTCAACTATTCTTCTTTCCTCAAGTGTCTCACCATGAGACCTGATTTGAGTAAACAACCCACTTACATGTGTAAAAAACGAGTCTATATTCTGAGACTCTTTCATACAAAGTGTTTCAAAATCTCTCCTCAACATTTGCAGCTTTGTTGTCTTGACTTTTGCCATGCTTGCCTGGACTTCGTTGTTGCTGCAACCCTTGGGAAAATACTTTCATGAATTGCTCGGAAAATATAAAACAGGGCTTTTGAATCCTTCTTCATGTTGTCCCTTAACACATCTTTTTCTTATTGAGATAAGGCATTGTATGATGCTGCATCTGCTGGTTCTTGAAAACCATTCTCCACTGAATCCCAAATGTCTTGAGAAGAAAACGGAATTTTCATTGTAATAGCCCAATAATCATAATATTTGCCATTAAACTGAGGTATTTGAGGATTAGTCAAGCTTGTGCTTGATGTTGCCATTTCTGAGTGTAAAAGAAACTTTCTACCTGCTAGTAAATATGTTGAAAACAATCTTCCCTCAAAACAATTCTTACTGCTAGTAAAAACACTTGTTTTTACACTAACAATATTTAATGCACTCTAATACCATGTTAGAAATATTGCACTCTGATACCATGTTAGAAATATTTAGGAAATTTAATTTTCGTGGAGGGGCAGAGGTCTGCGAAGCTATTTCACAGACTTGGATTTCGCGCACCGTAGAGCTATTTTAGAGACATATGAATAATATTTACTCACGGCAAAAATGACAAAGTAGGTTTGGAGCAACATAATGAAACTTTAGCATTATATTCTAAAACATGAAAATACATTCACATGAGGCTGAGGCTCATTCACTAAGTAAAAACTAAAATCTCACATGGAATAACATAGTAAAATACTGTAACTGTTGTTTTGCTTTACCATTTTCTCCCCATAGGCTTGTGCTCTCTTTTTCTCTAACCTCTTACTCTCTAACTTCTTACAGAATGACTTTTACATTCATATATAACTCAACATACAATTTTACATTTAATTTATGACAGAGCAAAATTAATATGATGTTGTTGTTGAGTGCGATAATCGCGCAGATATTTCTGGATTGTGGGCAATAGTCTCTGAATGAATGCTTGCCCATATCTATTTAACGAAGTATATTGACTACTTTAAATTCCTTTGCCGAGTTTCGGAATGATTCCTGCTCCTTCCATCGTCAAACAAAGATGCAACATGCAGAAATACATGTGACAAGTATGGCTATTGTGAGGTTGTTTATTGCAGTAGTTGGAATTATTATTTCCAACATCATTACACCAAAGAAGCACACCAAAGAAGCACACGGATGTCACCAGGGAAGTTTTGTTAACGTAATTTCATTGTTGGTGGCCATGAATAATGTTGTTGATTTGTCCAGTCCAATACCCTTTTCTTTGATTTGCGAATATTAATTGTACACTCAAAATAATAAACCCATAAACAAATTATTTTTCCTCCGTCAAGAGTTGCTTCAAATTTAAGAACCAAAAAATCGTCGAGGTGATTCCTTTGCCAAAACTTTGGGAGTCGCAATGTCACCTTTACCAGAGAACAAGAGACCAATAAATTTCCCTTTCCTCAAACAAATATTCTCGTTAATGACTTGGACAAAGCTTGCTTACATGATAATATTTTGCATAAAGAAACTTATATATTGACAAAGATCAAAATACAGATTCCTTATGGCATTTTAAGAACTTCCTTCACAATTTTAAGGATACATCCCACATCGAATTAGAAAACCCTAAGAATTGCAGACCAAGTGCCTTGTTGGGCATGGAGTCGGGATTTTGAAGCTGCTTGCAAACATATTTGAAAACTCTGAAGTTTTGAAATCCCCCGAATACTTTATTTTTTGGACATGGAATTCTTATTCATAAATGAAAAAACTGAAATAAAAACTTCTGGAAGTGAAAAAGCAAATGCTCACTATTGAGTTTATTTATTTACATCCCCAATTGCTGAGGTATATGTGGATTTCCAAAGCAACCATGTGGGTAACATTGCAAGAGAAATGATTTCTGGTGTGGAGTTGATCAATGAAACCCACCATAAACATAAGACGAGCCGTATTTTTTTTTCAAAACAACATATTATAGCTGCAAATTACTGGTATGCGAAAATCTGCATTTTTTAAAAACTCAGAAAAACAGACTCCTATCATATCTTCCACTGGATCTTCAAAGAAATTTTTAATTTGTGTTGCCCTTTGCACAGACTCCAGTTTTGAGGTTTGAATGTCAAAAACTTTATTTCCATTTTCTGCTGACAACCATTTAGAGTGAAAAGAATAATCCCAAACTTGTTCCCCATAATGTTGGTGCTTTTCATACAATGTCAACTCTTGACAAAGTTCTTTGTCTTCCTACAACAACACTAGAGAACCTACATTAGCTCCTCCTTTGCTTACAAAATTACTAGAGTCATGAGTATTATAATGGTCTTCGAGGCACTCAAATTGCTGCTCATTTTTTGCAACAAATTGTTGATTTAAATTCTCATAATGCTCGAATTCTTTTTTTTCAACAATATGGGAATCCTCTGGCACCTTTTGAAAGCCCCTCCTTGTCTCTAAGTCTACATTTTCCTGCAAAGCATTCCCATGGTTTGCTTGGAGGACCCTCTTATTTTCAGCAATACATTTTCTCTCATTCTGATAATAATTTTTTCCACAGGCCCAAAGATTATCTTCAATCTCTAGTGCATAAAGAACATTTGCTCCATAGCGCAAAGCTTTCTCTCCCTGAGATAAAAATCCAAGTCAATAGGATGAGCCTTCGAATAGTACACCATGGTAGCAGCTTTAGGAGGTTGAATTTCCTTTGGCATGTCGAAATAATCTTTTCAAACCTGCTATTAAATTCAATGATTGGTTCACTGCTCTCCCTCTACATAGTATGTAATTCTAATAGATGTTTGTCATATGACTTGTGCTCTCCCCAATATCTAAGCAAGATTTCTTGAAAACCCTGCCATGAACTAATTGAACTAGCCCTTAAATTTTGGAACCATTGTTGAGCGTCCCACTTTAATGAATGGCCAGACATCCTTAAAGCCACATCTTCATGAATTATTTTAAATCTGTCCAAGAAATACTCAAATTGCAAAACATGTTATTTAGTTGTAACACCATTGCTTTCTCGAGAGAAATTTGGTAGAAACTTGAAACCTTTGAAGGATATTCATCAAGGATTGTGGGCAATTCCCAAGGGTTTAAATATTTCCCTGGTTAATTTTGAGTTGAAAAGTAGTGGGTTGTTTGTGAGGAAAAGTGGTGGCTAGCGAAGGGGATGAATCATCTTCTTAATGTTCAGATTGTGCCTAGTTACGTTCAAATATTGTAATGCAACAATAATTTATCTCCTTAAATTTAGGAGGGGAAATTATCCCCATATCAATAATACAAGAAGAAGATAGGTCTTCTTTTTTCAATAGAGAATGTCCATTTTGGTTTTTACAACCTTCTAAAAATATAATGCGGGAAACAATCTTTTTGATGTGTAAGGGTGATCCAATGGATTAGTAAAGTACTCAAAAATCAAGTGTTCAAAAGTGCTCGAAACTGGTGCCAAAACATAGATCTCGCTGCCTTGAATCCAACACAACTTAAAACGCTCAAAACCGATATTGTATGCTCGCGATATCACGTTCTGATCATTTTCTTAAACAGTTAAAAATTTTGTAGGGTGAAGTGCAGGACTGTTGACTTAGCAATCCGTACGCTGACTGGGCAGGTTGACTCGCCAAACTGACTGTGTTTCTCGGGACAATGGTAGGCTGCCAAGTGGCCTCACCAGATTGGTTTGAATTTTCAGTTTATGATTGATTGATTGAATGCTTTGTTGGCCCAATGATTAGGTGCCACGTGGCCCAATCACAAGCTGCCACGTGGCACCTTGGGGTTGAACAAAATTTTTGGTTATGGCTCGAACTTGCCTCCGTGGGGGTCAAACATGAGACCTAAAGCATATCAGTGTAGTGCTCTACCATTATGCTGCCAATGGGACTTAACTATCATACTTAGAAAGTTCTATTGTAACTTTCATTTAATGCAAATCGAGGATGGGGTCGGGGCTAAGCTCTGGTCCCTAGTCACCCCACAACCATGTGACCATAGGAAAAAAGGAGCTAATGGATCAGGCTTAGCCCCAGCCCAAGGTTTCAGTACTTTCTATATCACCATAGTAGAGGAGGAAAGGCATTAAACTTTGGGAGCTTGGGGTTAGGCCCAAGTCGAGGGTGTTATCACTCAGAAGTTTTCCCTAGAAGTTATAAAAAGAAGGAATCATCCGAGGTAACCACAAACCAATCTTTTAGACTCAGGTTCTAGCCAACTTAAGTCCAGAGAGGCTCTCACTTTATTATTTAACTTTGTTTTTATTAGATTTTAGGCTAGTTCTTAGTGCTTCGTGAGGATTTTGATTTTAGATTGAAGGTTGGGTGGTGGAATTCTTGGAATAGATGGATATAGCTAGGTCTTCAAGCCATTGGGCTATGGAGTCAATCAAAGGATAGCATAACTAGACCAAATCATTAAAGGGAATGTTCACAGGGAAGGCTAGCAAAAAAAAAGGCAAATCTTCAGGTCTAATGGATGAGATGGTCCTAACCAGGGTGAAAGGGCGATGAAGAATCCTTAGATCGGGATCAGAATGAAAGAAAGTAGGTGGTCATGAACAAAGGGCAATTAAGAATCCTTTGATATAGACTAGGGGGAGAAACTATGGAAGCAAGGGAGCAGTTAAGAATTCCCTAACTAAGATAATTTATTAGAAAACATTTAAAATGTAAACAGTCAACACAGAGTGCATTCAAGCAATTTCTGAAATATCATTCCATGTTATACATTTAGATTTTAGATAAAAAAAACAAGATTATGGAGATACATAAGAGAAATAACAGTAAACAAAAGAGAATATTTATTTGTATATCGCTTTACACAAGAATCCTGTAAAATATTTGAGCTTTATTCCTTGATCCAGCGAGCCAATCCAATCATTGATACAATAGAACTTAGAATTGAGAGAGAAAGTCTATAGAAATGTCTTGGAATCCACCCTAAATACTTCGAAATATGAAGTATTTATACAAAAAATATTTACAAAATATCTCATAACAATCTAAGATTTAATCTAGGGAATCAAAATATATTTAAGCATGAAGGTAGGGACAGATGGAAAATTGCATCATGTTGTCCCTTTTATTGTGGCAGTGTTGGCTGTTGCAGTTGAGTTTGAGCCCTTTAAGTTCGTTGATATTTGCACGCTCGAATCATTTTCACTTTGATCTTTCACTAATACTCTTTGACCCTGTTGATCTGTCTTTTACCCATTTCACCTAACTGCCTTCAGATTTACTGTGGTAATTTTCTGCTGTAAAACTTTTCAAAGTAAATCTGTCATTTTTTCCCACCATTCATCCTCAGGTAACTTTACTTTCAACATTCTTCTGTAAATTTCATCTGCCTCTATGTATTTAGGAGAATTGGGCTTGGTGACAAACAAATGTTTCACCTCATGTTCTAGGAAAAATAGATTTTCCAAAGTATCATACAATACTTTTCTAGTTGGCAAGGCTTTTATACCTGAAGTACTGGTTTGTTCCTTAGCCAATTTCCTAAGTCTGTCAGTGTAATCCAATTGGGTCATGAGTTTATCATGGATGACCATAGGACTGGGAAGACCTTTGTCCCTCAAAATTTGAAATTTGGCCATGAACCTATCAATGGCCACCTGCATGTTGTGGCACTTTTCTTCTAAATTGAGCATAAGGTTTATTTTGGAAAGAACATTTTTAACCTCTAGGATGGCTTCGGTCCTATCCTCTATACCAAGCTCATTAAGCTCATGTCTGTTCTTACTGTTTAAGAAGTGGATGAGTCGATTTGCATCCTTAGGTTGGTCTCCTAAATCTTGCCTTACTTTCTGGATAGCCTCAATGGCTACTTTCACCAATTCAATTTGTTCAAATATAACTTGAATTGATAGCCAAATATCATTGACAGAGTCAATAATATTGGCCCAGAGCATTTCTTTGGTCTGTCCTAGTGGTTTCTGCAATGTCAAATATTTCTCTTGGACTTTGATCTTATCACCCATCCTTAGGGCTTTCTATGTTTCTTCTCTCTGTTAAATTTGGGCAAGCTTACAGTCAGTTTCTAAGCTTGCCACTTTCTCCTTTAGCCTTTTGAGCTCTGTTTCCTGGATTGACATCTTCTCCATGGCTTTCACTAGCTCTATCGTTTTCTCTGTTGATGTGTCTGCTACTGTAGATTCAGTTGTAATCATTATCCTCTTCCTCGCATAGATGATATATTAGATCAGTTGAAGGAAGCAATTTACTTTTCCAAGTTGGACTTGTGTAGTGGCTATCATCAGGTCAGAGTAGCAGAACAAGATGCATGGAAGATTGCTTTCAAAGCAAAGCAAGAACTGTATGAATGGCTAGTTATGCCTTTTGGCTTAACTAATGCTTCTACCACTTTCATAAGAGTTATGAATGATGTACTCAGACCTTTTATTGATGATTTTGTAATTTTTTAGATGACATTCTTGTTTTCAGCAAAACATGGGAATAACATTTGAAGCATGTAAAGCAGAGTCTAGATGTTTTGAAAAGAGAAAATCTCTATGTGAAATTATCAAAATGTGAATTTGGCAAAACATTTTAAAATTATTTGGGTCATATTGTAGGAGGTGGTGAATTGAAGATAGATCCTTCTAAGGTTGAAGTCATTGTGAACTGGCCTAAACCCACATCTGCTACAAAAGTTAGGAGCTTCCTAGGAGCAACACAATATTGGAGAAAGCTTATTGCTAACTTTTCTTTGATTGTAGCTCCCTTACATGCTTTAATAGGATTGAACAAGGTGTTTCAGTGGGGAGGCAAATAGCAGAAAGCCTTCGACATCTTGAAAGCAAAATTAGTACAGCACCAGTACTAGCATTGCCAGATCTTCAAAGACCATTTGAGATTGAAACAGATGTCAGTGATTCTGCCATGGGAACAGTGTTGATGCAACATGGTAAACCCATATGTTATCATTCTGAGACATTTAATTCTGTAGTAGTTAATTATCCCACATATGATAAAGAATTGTATGCATTAGAATAGAGTGTGAAAAAGTGGAAGCATTACCTAATGGGCAAAGAAACAGCTATACATACAGATCATCAACCACTTCAATATTTGCACTCACAAACTAAATTGCAACAATCAAGACACTATGGGTGGATGGGTTTTCTACAACAGTTTCATCTTGTCATCAAATATAAGAAAGGCATACATAATAAGGTTGCAGATATGTTATCAAGACCAATCATAAATGCATCTACTACACTTAAGCATAACTCAGTATTGCATGAAAGCTACATTGAACAATATGCTCAAGATATAGATTTTAAGGATGTATATGCAATTTTAAGTCATGGCAAACAAGTAGAAAAATTGGATTATCATGTTAAGGACCAACTCTTGTATCATTTGGGAAAGTTATGCATTCCTCAAACTGAAAGAGTTAACATAATCCGAGAAGCACATACTTCTCTAATATTAGGTCATTTTGGTGTAAGTAAAACAGTTGCAAAGGCTCTGTTATTGGCCAAGAATGCATGAAACAGTTTCTAGACATATTAAAGGGTGTACCATGTGTCCTAAAAACAAGCCCAACAATAGAAAACTAGGCTTGTACACTCCACTTCCAGTTCCTTCTCATCCTTCGAAAAGTGTTTCCATGGACTTTGTTGGGGGATTGCCAAAATCTAGAAAAGGTCATGATTATTTATATGTTATTGTGGATAGGTTTAGCGAAATGTGTATTCTAATACCTTGTAACAAGCAGATTACAACTAAACAAACAACAAAGTTGTTCTTTCAGCATGTATGGGTTCATTTTGGGTTACCCACTTCTATTGTATCTAATTGAGATTCCCGATTTGTTGGGAAGTTTTGGTCAAGTCTATGGGAGTTGACGGACACCAGATTGAAGAAGAGCACAACATTTCATCCACAAATAGATGGCCAAACAAAGGTGGTGAACAGGACAGTGATCCAGTTGGTCAGGGGCTATTGCAGCAAGCATCCCAAGCTTTGGGATGAACATTTATGTTATGTGCAACATGCTTACAACCGTGCTAAACACTCTTCTACATAGAGATCTCCTTTTGAGACTTGTTTTGGTTTTACACCAAGGTCTCCCTTGGATTTTGTCTTTAGTAAATACATAGCAGTTGATGGACACAGTGATGTGGACAAAGCAACAAAGTTAATTGAACAGATCCAAGAAATTCACTAGGCAGTGCAGGAACAACTAGAGAGAAGCTAGGTTAAGTACAAGGCAAGGCATGATAAGCATCGAATTGAGCATAGCTTCCAAGTTGGTGATCAAGTCTAGTTGTACATCAGCAAAGATAGAATGCAAGGTGAAGGTAAGAAGCTGAAGCCAATAAGGTGTGGGCCTTTGAAGATACTTGAGAAAATTGGTGAGAATGCTTTTCGCCTTGATTTGCCAGCCTACATGCACATCTATTCAGTAGTTAATGCAAAGAACTTGAGACTGTTTAAACCTTCATTGGTTGAAGATCTCGAAGAGCAAAGTCAGTTGCCTTTTATTGATGATCTGTTGCCTGAATATCTCAATGAGTTGCAGGAAGATACATTTTGAACAGGAAGGTGAGAACTACGCGCAGAGGGGATGTTGAGTACCTCAAGATTGGACTCACAGGTTCAAAACCAAGCAGTGCAAGATGGATAGAGATTGGACAATTGAGGAAGTTGTATCCTCACTTGATTGATGCTTAAAAACCAACTTTTGGTGGTCCAAAAGCTTTTCTTCATGGGAAGGCATGATCCAAAATGGATCATAGAGAACCCTCTAAGTATTCTAAAGATCAAAACTATCACAAAAGAAGAACTCTTAGAAATGGCAAATTACACTATTGGGAGCGAAAAAACATGAAGAAGTAGTGGAAAAACATAGTATCGGCGATTTAAACAACTTTGCACAGGAGTCGTTGGATCTGGCCGATCAAAGGTCCAGGTTCGATTGGCATATCGTAATCAACGAAGGCAAGTGGAGGCTATCGGAGGTGACCATATAAATGTTGCGATAGCGATCAACGGGGTCAACGAGGACTGTCAATCAAGCGTGCAAATCGACGGCCCAGGTTAACCCGCCATATCACATTGGCAGATTACAAGGGAGCGCTTACAACGGCCCAAGGACTATGTGATGTGCGATTGCGATATATATTGCATTGCAATATCACGTTGGAGCATTACAAAGGAGCGGGGCCTATAACAAACGTGACTTGCGATAGCCGGACCCGATAAGGTTACAGATGATATTTTTTATATTTTGAGATCTGGAAAACAACATTTTCCTGTGTATTTCGCATTTCTGCTAAAATGAATGAAATACAAAGGAAATGCGTCGATGCGATGAAACTGGACCCAAAAGAGTTTATTAATGCAGTTGTATATTATTTCAAGTCCGATATGAGCCATTTTGCGGGATTTTCATTGTTTTAATGTATTTTTCAAATACAAAGGGAAAACACGAAATGAGTGGGATTTCGTGCGAGCCGTAGATGGTAAGTGGTTTTGGTCGGGCTTCGCCCGAGCCCATACACTAGCTGCCACATGGCCAAGCGCCGTAGAGAGAAAACCACCCTTTTCGAGCGGTTAACCCATGTATGCATGAACCTCCCGAAATGAATCTCAACCGTTGGATCAAGATCTCTCAGATCAACGGTGGATATGCGATGGCGATATAAAGGCGGACCCAATAGGAGTTATAAGGTGGAATTTATAATATTTCAAATCTAATAAACGATAGATTGGTGAATTTTCACAATTTTTAGTGTATTTCTTTGTGTAAATAGAGAACGCTATTTTTGGGGATTTCAAAGGCCCGATGGTCCCTTTCGTTGCAGAACAGGTGGCCACCTTCCTTGAAGAATTTATGCCATGATTGCTAACGCTCAGAAGGGGATTCGAGCGGACAGAGGTCGGGAGCCAAAGAGCCCGAGAAGGGGAAACGAACAGACAATGGTGATTGGCTTTAAAGACTTGTTGTTTTGTATTTGTTGTGTGAGACTCAAATTGAGCTCACTTTTGTAAAACTATGTTTTCGAAGACATAATAGAGAGGTCACCATTGAAGGTGGACCAGGAGACATAGCCCAGGAGTGTTGGGTGAACTCCTTGACTATCTTGTTGTGATATGTGTGTGTGTGTCTATTATGTTTCTTTAATTGCTTCATTGTCTATGTTATTTGCAATCTTATCGATACATTGCACTAAGTAATATAGGCAAATCCATGCACTTGAGTCTGTAATACCTTAATAATTGTCTAAGATCTCATTATCAGATCATCCTATCAATGGATGCCACGGAGAACTAATCATTCTGGCCCACAGGAGGACTAATCATCCTGTTCCATAGTTGCCACGGAGAACAAATCATCTTGGCCCACAGGAGAACTAATCATCCTGTTCCATAGTTTCCGCGGAGAACAAATCATCTTGGCCCATAGGATAACTAATCATCCTGTTCCACAGTTTCCATGGGAGAACTAATCATCCCGACCAATAGAAGAACTAATCATCCTGTTCATAGCGCACCACTAGGGGAGGGTGAGTCACCCTGTGGTTGTATGTTGCTCTAGTAAGTACCCCAAGCCCCCTACAGCTCCCAGAGCTCAATGCATGCAACATGTAGGACCCTTATAAGAAGGTCTCTCAATGACTCCAAGTCGTTTGGGAAAGTCACAGATTTGACCTTTCCCCGGGGCTTTGACAAAATGTCTGCAACTTGTACATCAGTCTCAATGCGATGGAGCCTCCTCGCTCATCGACTTACCATATCGCAGATAAGGCTGTATCTGATGTCTATCTACTAGAGCAATCATCGAATACGGGATTCTTCAATAATCGTACCCCCCCTCTGGTTGTTATAGAGAATCACAGTGGTATTCATCATGTGTACAAATAGCTTACTTAAGAGCTTTTGCAACCATGTAGCTTCACATGAGATCATACTCGTAGCTATGTATTCGGTCTCGGCGGTGCTTATAGCAATCGACTTCTGCTTCCTACTCATCCATGATATCGAAGTAGAATCCAAAGAGAACCAGCACTAAGAAGTGCTCTAGTGATCCTCCACACTGCCTGCCCAGTCAGGATTCGAATAATCATGCAATTTCATATTTCCGACAGTGTATCTCAATCCATGAGAGATTGTGCCCCGAAGAAATCTCAGAAGATTATTAGCACCAATCCAGTGAGGCTCAACCAAATATGAGCTCACCATGCTAACTGCAAAACATTTGTCCGGATGGAAGTTCACCAAGAACATCAATGCGAATGAGTTTATGAAACTCAGAGGCATTTCCCAAATCTGGTCCGACATCACTACCATATAACTTCTGAAAGTTAAGATCCTCGAGGTAGTCACAGGCTTGCAGTTTATCGTTCCACATTCGGAATCCAACTCCATCTTACTTTTGTAAATGAGAGGGTCTGCAACTGTCAGAAATAGGTCGTCCTCATAAGGTGTCGGTATGAGAGGTTTATCATCCACAACCTTCGGGTAATGGTTTAGATCGGTTTCACTCCTAGTGAATCTCAGCTTCATCAAACAACTATCAATCCTCTCATACTACGCCCGGGGTGTTTTTCTTCAAGCCATAGAGGGCTTTCTTCCACTTGTATACATGAGATTCCCAATCATGAATCTCAAACTCCTTGGGTTGTTCCAAACATGTGGACCTGCTGCATGAAGGGAATGGTCCCCTTGTAAGATTTCCTTCGGTACATCTCAGATGTGTACCTTCATGCTCTACTTGAATTTGGACATCCCTATCACCATTTGACTCACATCAGGTAGGGCCCCATAGGTAGACCTCTGGTGTTATAGATGCGATATGTCAATTGACATGATCCCCAATGGACCATCCTGCAACTTGATACAAATTGCCAACCTTAAACCCATGAGAAAAAGCATCTTTGAAAATTATATTTTTTAACATGTACCTTTCCATCGATGAATGCCACCCTGAAACCTTTGACTTCCATTTCTGAGATGGACACCAGGTTCTTCTTGCGATCGGGTGCATAAAAGAGATTCTGTAAATGAATTGAGTTACCCTTATTGAATTGAGAGTTAACATTCCCTACACCCTTTCCGGGATAGGTGGCATCAACTCCAAGTATAATCCCGCAATTGTTTCAATCTCTACCAAATTAGAGAGTGCACCCATCTATCCGATGAAGTGCCTTGAAGCACTACAATCTATAAGCCAGATTCCCAAAGAATTTGAAGGAGAGGACCAATACAAGATAACACTTCTTTATCTTATCAGAAGCAACATTTGATTCTTCATACCTAGGGTTCCTTGCTTCCTATGAAGAGTAGACCATTTCCTTGATGACTTGCATTACCTGTCATTCCTTTGATCATTGAAGATGTCCCTGGAATGATTGCTATCATTATCAAGTGATGTGTCCCTATCATTCGGACACTACTTCACATAATGGTCGAACTAGTTATCTGCCTTTCCTTCCACCCTGAGATCTGGTCTTCCAATGAAGTGATATTTAGGTAGGCAATATTCTGCTGCATCATTCTGATAATATTCTCTGCTTCAACTTCACCCTTGGTGAATTTGAAGAGGGATGAGGAATCCATTGATCCTTTTGTCCTTTCCCGACTGTATTTGGTGATTTCTCTTTCACTCTTGCTTGGGCATTGTCTTCACCTCAGCTCTGATACCATGTTAATTTTAGGTATGTTCTATGCTTAGAGAAATTTATTCAATTTTCACAGTTAGCTCCATATCTTTTCTAGATTAGCAATCACATCAGCATTAAAGTAAACTGAAGATAGAACATAAACATAAATCGCAGAAGACAAGCCAAGACAAGAGGACACAAGATGTGGCACTAGCTAGGGACAAATCCCAATGTGGGGAAACCCTTGATCAATTCTTCTTATATGTTCTTCAATAGTTCAACAGAGAGAGAGAGAGAGAGAG
>APFE030251824.1:37395-49960 GCA_000404065.3 Pinus taeda
ACCCATCATTGTACTGCATTATGTGCCATTGCTGCACCATGTTGCCATCCTGACCTATGTGTTGGCTGCACCTTGCTTGCTTGTTGTCCCTAGCATGCTTGTTGTCCTTAGCATGCTTGTTGTTGCATGCTAGTTGTCCCTTGCATGCTACCTTTAACATTGCATGCTTGGTGTATTTGCTGCTAAGTACCATACAACTGTCCCAATGTTAGTTAGTTGTCCCTTGCATGTTGCTCTCCTTCGGAGACAGATGCTCCGACTGTTTCAACAGTTCTCGACAGTTCTGGCAGTTCCGGCTGTTCTCGGCAGTTTCAACAGTTCCGGTTTTTCCTGGCAGTTTCGGCAGTCCTGACAGTTCTGGCTTTTCCGGCAGTTCCAACATTTCTGGCTTTTTCGGCTTTTCTGGCAATTTTGGCTTTTTCGGCATTTCTGGCTTTTCTGACAGTTCCGGCTTTTCTGGCGATTCCGTCTTTTTCGATAGTTTCGACTTTTCTGGCAGTTCCGGCTTTTTCGACTTTTTCGACATTTCCAGCTTTTCTGTCAATTCTGGCTTTTCTGGCAGTTTCGGCTTTTCCGGCAGTTCTGGCTTTTTCGACTTTTTCGGCTTTTCCGGTTGTTCTGGCAGTTCCGGCTTTTCTGGTAGTTCCGGCTTTTCCAGCAATTCCAGCTTTCTGGCTTTTTCGACTTTTCCGGCAGTTCCAGCTTTTCTGGCAGTTCTAGCTTTTTTGACTTTTCTGGCTTCCGGCTTTTCCGACATTTCCAACTTTTCCGGTAGTTCCATCTTTCTGCCCTTTGGATCAAGGCAACATTATTCCTTAGGGTCTCTCCTCCTACTAAAACCCAAAGACAGGTAGAGAGAGGAAGAGATCCCAAGTGTGTTGAAATGACTTGAAGGCCACCTCTATTTATACTAAAACGTTGAGCACATGTGGGGTTTATTTGGTTGTTGGCCAACCTTGACGAATTGTTTTATAATGCAAATAAATTCATAACTCCATGAATACTTATCGGAGTCAGATGATCTTTAGATCAATCCTACACCTCTCAATGAGAGGGATCCAAGAAAAATATCAGCTGCCATAAATAAGATGACCCACATGGAGTTTGGCCCTAGTTGCCAATTTTAATAGTCTTTCAAGATTTCCTTCATCTCTTTTGCATTTTACTCCTTGGATTCTCCATCCATCATGCTATCAACAATCACCGATTTCCAGACTTCAATGCCTTGAGTCTTTAAGAAATTCCTCATTCTTACTTCCCATATATCAAAGTTTCCATTGAACAATGGAGCCTTCACAAATTGATTGACTTCAATTTTAGTGGTTGAGGGAAACACATCTTTAGGAGGATTGTAGAATTTCTTCCTTGGCTTTTCCATTTGTGTTTAAATGATCAACCTTCAAGCTGTTAGGCTTTGAGTGAAGGTACTCGCTCTGATACAAATTGTTGGAAATACTTGGGGGGGGGGGGTGAATCAGTATTCCTTTTCAATTGTTACTTTTACCAGTTATATCACTTATATTTAGAGCACAAAATGAACAATAGGAATAAATGTTTTTATTAATATAATATTTGTAATGAATCAAGTACAATGTATATAAGGCTCCAACCCTTAAGGAATACATCGATCTTCAATATCCTAGGTTCCAACCTGTTGCTAAGCACCAACTTGGACTTTTGTGAGGCTCTAACCTCCAGGGCACCAACCCTATCTTCTCAAGGCACCGACCTTGCGTTTAGAGGCTCCAACCCTTCGCTGGTATAGGCTTTGACCTGGTTTCTTGAGGACACCGATCCTTTAGGGCTCCAACCCTATTTTCTCCAAGGCACCAACCTTATATTTCCCAAGCACTAACTTGAACTTTCCAAGGCACCAACCTTGTCAACTATGCGGCACCAACCCCAAGGGCTCCAACCCTATAGTTTTACTTTGTCAAGGTATATTTGGTTGTACTTCACGACTCCCTAAGTCTTCTTCACCGAGCCTTGTCAATCTTCAGCTTCACTGCTACACCAATGACCTGTCTTCATATGAAGGAGTCTTCACAACTTTTCATATTATCCAAACAGAGTTTGAAAAATTACCTCATGATGATTTCAAATAGACATCATGATCTCCAATAATGTCTCTAAGATTTGTTGAAGCTTTTCAACAAGATATCTGCACTGAGCCTCAATGTCTGCATAAAAACAATTCTCTGTTTCGAGCCTCTGTTCTTACTATAGTGGTAACTGCTTCAGGAGTGATTGCTTCAGAGGAGTGACTGTCGTGGCTTCATATTGTGTGTTCAAAAAATAATCTTGTTCACACTCAGATAATCTGGAAGAGTAGATCGAAGAGCTTTTAATTCGAATATGAAATGTTGAATCTCATGGGTTCGAAGGATATATTACAAGTTCTGTAATATGTTGTTAAATACAATACTAAGATTCTTCCACAGCCAGGTAGTACATATCTTCTTAGATCCGCAAAACGTCCTTTTGAACTGTCATCTGAATTAATGTTAAACACAGGTCCAAGCTGTATGAATGACTCTATGCGCAATCAGTCTCCGCTTTCTTCGTTCTTCAACTCTTTAATGCTCTTGTGTATTTCTCCTTTGATTGATGCCCGATTCACGTACTTAAAGTGAAGCATTTTAACTTGTATATATACGAGTCTCACCAATAACCAAAAGACACGTTCAATGGGAGGAGAGGCCGACTTATTCATGAGGTGGCACATTAAAAATATATCGGAGGGCCATTTGCTAATATTCAATCAATTATAACATAACCTTGTTATTTACGGAAATCACATCATAAGAGAGGCTATACCCATATTGGAGGTCCCACATGCCACGTCATTCCTTTAATCCCGTAATCACAACTTTCATGAAAATCAAAGGTTTTACAAGTGTGCACATGCTCTGTCTTCCGATATTAATTTTCGATGCCCTTACTTCCGACGAAGCAGATGCGTTATTCAATAACCTGTTTTTGATAAATCAGTCAGGTCCACAAATCTATCGCAATCGGTGGTCCATTGGGTCCACAACTTTATCGCAATCGACGGTCTGTCGAGTCCACAACTCTATCGCAATCGGCGGTTTGACATCCCTTTGAAACTTGCGATTACTGCGGATGCGATATCACATTGAGTTATGTTATAATGGTGCAATGGGCCTGTAATACATATCGCAATCGGGGGTTTTTTTGTGACATCCCTTTAAGACTTGTGGTACATAACATCCGACACGGCATACGCGATATTACAATAAACCTGTTTTGATAGTCCTATCGGGTTCGTATATTATATCGCACATCGGAGGTTTTGGGTGGTGATGCATTATAAAAACGCCAATAATGTATCACTTCTTGGCTTGGCTTTCTTGTGGCTTTCCGATGGCTACTCTTTGATGGCTTTCGATAGCTCTTCTTCAAATAGCTCTTCCGATAGCTCTTTTTTGATGGCTTCTGTTCTTGACTTCCAATAGCTTCCCTAATGGCTTTCCTTCTTGGGTCTACTGCTTCTATTATATATATATTCAATCCACTTGGGTCCTCCATCTCATCATATCATCATATATCAAACTTTCATCACTATGAGCATTATGATCAATGAGCATCAATGAGCAACATCATGTATCAAAGAATTTGCCATCACAAACACTACCATATTGACATCAATGACAACCTTGATTAACAAAGGTAATACGATCAAGATAAATAAAATAAATAATAAAGAAAGATTAAAAGAAATATATAGAGATTGATAAATTGGAATAACTAATAAGGATAATGAAAAGATGAGGGAAATGTTAAGAGATGGATAGGGGGAAAAGAAATTTAATGAGAAATTTGATTTCAAGATTGACTCAATTTAAATCCATCTTCTCTATTGAAATTATGGGGTGTTTCTCTAGAGCTTCCTTGATGATAAAGTGTTGTAAAATGGAACAAGGGATAAGATTTTGGATTGATCAAAGGTGTTCTTTGAGGAAAAAGTGTTGTAAAATGGAACAAGGGATAAGATTTTGGATTGATCAAAGGTGTTCGAATTAAAGGAGTATTTTTAAAATAACTCATTTCAAAATTAAAATATTTTATTTTATTTTTATCTTACAACATTTTTTAAATTAAATCTATAAGCAAAAAGGTACAACGAGATAAAATAAGAAATTAAAAATAAAATAGAATAAAAAATAATAATTATAATTATGGATAAAACATTTTGATTTGGTCAAATTACATAACAATCAAAATAAAATAAAAAACATAAAATTAATAATTATGACCAACCTAAATCCATCTTAACTCATCTACCAAGGGCTTTGAGGGATTAAATGGTGCAAACCTCTTTTAGAGTGAAGAGATTTGATCCCTCTAGGTACTTGGTAGATCCAAAGTTAAGATAGATCTAGGATGACTACTTAAAATGAAAGATATATGTAATTCTTTCCATGAACAACATGGAGTTGACACAATGTGTGTGTATTGTAATTTTGTTTTTATTAAATAACATAGATCCATGTTAACCTCAAATCTATTAAGAGTTGAGAGAGATCAAATCTTTTGAAGTGCAAACCTCTTTTAAAGTGCAAACTTGAAAGAAAAGTTTACACCTCCACAAATTTGATCCCTCTTAGTGCTTGAAAGAAAAGTTTACACTTCCACAAATTTGATCATTCTCACAAATTAAGAACTAACTCACATCAACTTCGGTGTGAAACAGGAGGGTGGAAGATACCTAAAGAAGCTTGAGAAGAACGGTGTCTACTTTTTGCACTTGCGGGGAGTGGAAGAGACCTAAAGAAGCTTGAGAAGAACACATGTGTGCTTTTTGCACTTCTAGGGCAGTGGAATTGGAAAAACATTTCATTCGACATTATGTTAGCATCAATTCCTTGGCATTGTCTTTTTAGTGAGGGCAATGTTAGAAGATTGGGTCAACTAATCATCAATTTGACAAAAAATAGGGAGGTTAGTAGTCCCATAGACTATTTTTAGTCTCTTTAACGTTAAAATATCATTTATTCTCAATGCTTAATAGATCAAAAACTCAGAGAAATCAATGCTCGTTAATAAAAATAAAATTACAATATAATAAATTAAATAAAATTGATTTATTATTATTATTAAATTAATTATTCTTATGATTATTAGTTGATTTAACATTTTATTTTAGAGCAAGTATAACATTTGTTTAACATTGTTTAATTATTTTATGTTTAGAATTTCTGAATAAAATCCAACCCAACAATTTTTGTTCATCCTTTTCTATTTTTTATCTTGTTTAAAAATTAATTTTAAATACATAAATAAATTAAGTATCTAAACAAGCCTTGAAACACTTATACTTTTAGTTGTAACAAATCTTTGTCCAATTTCAAATTTATTGGTGGAGAAATATGTTTAAAAAAAAACAACCTTCCCAAGCTTAGAAAAATTAGAGTGCAGCCATCTTTCTCACAGAACAGAACAGTAAGTGCCAATAATAATAAAAAATTATAATGCGGCGGGTGAACGCTATGACAATTTCTTACGAGTGTCAATCCTAGTGCATGACTGCACAAGCTTTCTCGGTGATGCATCATTTGACCTGTTCGCAGAATACTGGTTACCTGAACTCCAACCCAAGGTTACTGGCGCCAGCGCTGACCACAAACGTAAAGCACACGTGGTTTATCCAATAAAGCAAGGATAATTGCATGCAATTTTTGAGCAAATCATTCACAATCTGTATATTCATGAGAAATGCCACGAACTTCAAACAATTTAACACCGGCTACCGGTAAAGTCTTATAATTTGCCAAACTTGTACGTATACTAGTGCAGATTCCTAGAAAATTGCAATGGGGATTTGTGCATATCAGCATTATCAGGCCAATAATAACTGATAATAATGGTCGGAGGAGCACTTCAAGAAGCAGTGCGGGCTGTACCGACAATGAAGAAGCAGCTCTTATCCGATGCCATGAAGAGAACCGGCGAATGGTATTTGATTAAATCACAGATTTTATTATTTTAGTTATTTTGTACTTAATTTGATGATGTTCGTTTTAATGGGCGTGGAGATTTGGTGTGAAGTTTGATTTGGAGTCAAACCAGAATTATAACTGCGAAATTTCATTTTCAAATGGAGCTTTTACATTATGCTCACATCGAAATGTCAGTCCGTAATCCTTGATTTTAACACAATAATTGTTATCCGGTCATGTCCACATGAAGATTTGGGCCTGGCATTTTACATTTATGTCCACAAATGTTGTTATCGTATATGAAGCTTTCAGCAGAATTTTCCATTTTTTTTTTCACAATTGTTGTTAGAGATTACACCCAAATGGCAATTCCAGCATTAGTCCTCTATTTCTCTGCACAATTATCATTTTATTTCAACTAAAAACGATGCTACAACTAGTAATAGAAATGAGCATTTTACATAGATATAATCAGCCACAAAAATGAGCATTTTACAGAGATATAATCAGCCACCCCACGGATTCAGGGAGTATTGCAAACTCTGCAGAAAGGAGAAAACAGAGGACGGCCACATGCTTCAAATCCTAAACCACCAGTCTACAGTGTCACCCAAACAAAACAAAATTGACCCTATAATAAACCATATATTAGCAATTAAATATCCAGGATTGAGACCGGAGCCCAATGTTCACCGTCTGTCTACAATCGTGATTATGAGGTAATTTACATATGAAACTTTCAGTCCAAAAGAGTCGTTTTCTTTGTGATTAGGAAATTTTGCCCATATAAAGATTTCAGCCTAAAATCCCTCATTTTTATCCACAGTTATTGTATTGGAGGTTGCATTCCACACCTTTAGATTGAACCGGTAGGGATGCCCATCATAAACGGGGCATGTAGCGCAGCGGTAGTGTGATAGAGCAGCCTGTTGGCCACAGACAGGTTTGGGTTCAATTCCTAGTCTGTCTAATTTTATCATGGTATCAAATCCTTGGCAGGGCCTGAGGCCAAAGCCAAGATGTAGATACCTGTCATGAAAGGTAGAGTAGCCTATGGGCCTGGGGCAGGTCCTCAGTTGAATCCCATTTTCACCTATTCTTGACATGGTACCGGAGGCTGGTTGGTTGGTGGTGGCTATGAGGCCTGAGCTCAGGTCTCGATGCCCTCATGCAAGGTAGGGAAGACTGTAGGCTAGGGGGAGGTCATGAGTTCAATTCTTAGCCTGCTCGATTTTGAACATATTATTGAATATTATCAGGTCATGCCCACAGGAAAATTTTAATCTGTAAGACTGAAAGTATGCATTACTAACCTGTAAGCAAAACTAATTAAAGGCTGCTAGCTTGGGTTTTTCCTTTGTTGTGATTAACAGAGTTCAATGAAGATTGACTTGCTTCTTCCATCTAAAACGTCTATTATACATGCAATACCTGAGTACTTTTTGAAACAACTATTTGGAGTAATCAGATCCATTTATTTTGATTTACTGGGGCCTAGTTTTAACAGCAATACTATAAACTGTACAACCTGGATTTAATGTACATGACTAAGAGAGGAAATAACTTCACAATCTGTCAATAAGCAATTACAGCTTGAAGATACAACCTGAAAATACTAGTTGGAACCTTCCTTCCAAAATACCATTCTTTTCTTCTGTAGTATGGCCAGATCCCTTCGATTTAAGCTATATCTAATATAAATTCTGCCTGCAGCAGTAATAGCTTTAAGGCAGGGTTGTTAGAAGAGCAGATACTATTCACAAATAGGTGAGAGTTTGTGTGCTAGTATAGATTTAATTTTGATCCCTAAAAGCGGGACTTATAGCTCACACATCTCACAACATGGATCTTCTATGGAAATGAAAGTTCGTCATTATTCTTGGAATTATGCAAAGATCTTTGTCTTCAGATTTGATTTCAATGCTTCTGTTCTGCGTTCTTTTTACTAGAATGAAAGCTCTGCTTTCATCTTCGGGTTTCAACGCTTGGTTTGTATGGATGACCGAGAATATAAGATTGCTACGTGGGGATGGCAATCCTGCTGCTCAAATGTGCATACACAGCAGTCACTCAACATTATACCTTCTCTTTTATATTCATTCTAGCAAACTGATAGCGCAATATGGTTTTTTTCTTGTCAAGGCTTCTCAACTAAGAAATCACAATAAGATGAGTATATGGAACTGTCATCATCATAAGTGGCTGTAGATGTTATTGCCACTAAGGAACAGCACCAGCGAATTAACATAGCATTCATGCTCCCTCACTTGAATGGAAGGCACATTCAACTGATTATATATCTGAAATACATAGTTGAGCTTGTTGGTACAGGTGTGTCATACACTTTGCAGTGCTGTAGTTGAGTAAGGAATAAATGCAGAGCTGTAGCAGAGAATAAATGTAGAGCAGTGGTAGAGAATAAATGCAGAGCAGTAGCAGGGAATAATTGTTGAGCCGTGGCAAGCAATAACTTGGTAGTGGTTTTCAATATGTAGAAATGGAAAAAGAATAAATGGTTTATGGTTTTATTATGCGTATTTATTCAGTGCTAGCAATGGAGGAAAACAGTTTGTGTGAGTTTGATCTTATTGTTATGCTGCCAAAATTTCTCCAAAATTATGCTACTGCAAAACACTCTTGTTGAGAGCACAAAGACTCTGCATTGTAACCATTTAGTTGCTAAATAATACATTGAGTGTTCTTTATACTATGGGGTGTTTCTCCTGTAAGAGTTTTCCCAGGAAATCGTGTTGTTAAAACTTAATGGTTTGTTGTTTTTATTTGCAACTATTCTGTTTTAAAACTTTTTTTGTACAGTCTTCTCTCATGGATTAGTGAAGAAAGTGTAGTTTGCACCTTTGCTTCTTTTTCATTTGGTATGAAAGCTTGATCATCTCAAATACAAGGTGTTAGGGACAATATTTTTTGATCTAATCTTTGTTTCAGTGGGAGCTTGTGTAGAAGGAAATCCTGTTGCAGGGAAATGGTAAGCACATCTAGATTAGAAATGGAAATGTTTAATGGCACTGGATTTGAATTGTGGAAGCTCAAGATGGAGTATTTTCTTGTAGATTGATATCTATGGGTTACAGGATTTGGAACCAGACCCACTAGTATGAAAGATGAGAAGTGGGTGGTGTCGGAGAGAAAATCAAGAAGCCTTCTCAAGCTTTGTTTGGCCAATTTGGTGTTATGGAATGTTTTTGAAGAAAAAATTGCAGTAGCTGTTTGGAAGAAGTTAGGGGATTTGTATTAGGCTAAATCTTTGGTTAATAAACTTTGTATATGGAAAAAGTTGTTTGCCTTGACAACGGGTGATGGTGATTCTGTAGCCAGGGACCTGAATGCATTTAGTAGTATTGTGACCTAGCTGATTTTAGTTGGAGTGAAGATGGATGTGGAGAATCATTGTATGACCCTTTTGTGTTCTTTGCTAGATTCATCAAATGACATGTTAATTGAAGTTAGAGATGGAAGGGTTCTGCTAAATTTAGAAGTATGCTAAATTTGGCAGGGGGACACACAAGTGAAGCTAAGGCACAATTAGACTTTCTCTTAATTTTGACTTAGGAAAATTCTAATTTTCATATAGTCAAAAATATTAATCGATCTTAGCAGTTTGACTTGAGTTAACGACTTGAGCTAATGGGCCAGATTTATAAAAAGGGAAGGGCGCAGACTTGGCTAATCTTATCATTATGCACTAGAGACTTGTGTGTTCAGTTCAACGAAGAAGGGTTTCCAGATCAGCATGCTAGGGCTGAAAGAGAGGCTAAATAGCCTCAGTGAATTCGTCAGCCAACATATATCTTTTCAGGGCCGAGTTAGCCTATAATAGCTGTGTAGATCAGCTTGTAACAACTGCGTAGGCATGGAGGCCGAGTTGGATAAGAGTGTGCAGATCAGTGTGTTGAGGGACAACAAATTGAAGGGGAATTTTTCCCAGTATTTGTAATCCGTTTTCTGAGATTTTTGCTAAGGAGAATAATAATAGAACACACACGTTGGCAAGTTTTCCCTAGTTGGAGTTTCTTGGGTAAATGATGGCGTATTTTTTATTGTGTGCTTGTGTCTTCATGATTTTATTTTCTGCTGCTATTATTTGTTAAAATATTCAACATATTTAGTAAAAGAGTTTGGAGTTCAGTTTTAGATTTCCTCATCTCAGAATTTTTATTAAATTAGCAGTTGGGTATTAGAAAGCTAACATGACCTAGTAATTGCCATTGGAAGCAATGTAAAGATATTGGTGCTTAATGTTGACACCTAATTATCAGGATTGTGTGAATAAGTGTAACTGATGTAAATAAATAATAAGAAATATGAATAGTCATCGGGAGATGAAGTGGACAGTCTCTCCCTCATGTATATAATAAAGACCAACCTGAATGAATATGAACGAATTGATTTTGAGGAGTTACTGCCCGCTCTGACATGGTATCAGAGCCAGCTCCCAAAATTAGCTTTTGTGTAACCGTTGGTGTCAGTTTCCTGCCTATTTTGCAGAACTCACACCTCTACCATGCTCCTGAGGCCTGCACCCACATTCCTGAACCACTGTCATATGCGTTTTTATGATAGTTTCGTTCCGTTGTAGTGATTTTCTCTCTTGTCTTACGTTGCCTGGAGGAGCCTCTGTCATACTCCTAAATCCTACACTGTCATATGCATTTTTGGCCCATATTCCACGCATATCGTACTACCTTCGGTCCCCATCGTTTGTGCCTCTGGCTTCCAGTGAAGTAAAGAACCGATACCTCCCCTTCGCTGTGCCTCCACCCATGGCTTTGTTGTCGCGGCTCACATGCTTGCATTTATTTGTGTGAGAATGGAATCCTTGCGATCAGCACCAACGTGTAGCGATAAATAAATAATCCTTATGATCAACACTATCAGGTTTCTGTCCGGTTTTGCTGAAGATGTATCAACGTTGTCAAGTTTCTCTCCGGTTTCACTAAAGATGTATGAACGCTATCAGGTTTTTGTCCGGTTTCACTGAAGATGTATCGACTGTCACTGAAGTTGTCTTTCATCAACATTTCAAAACGGAAGGGGTCGGTGCTGGTGGCGCCCAAGAAAAGATTTTGTACGTGGATTCCCAAGGCTGATCTATTTTTCTAAATTCCTCACAGGCTAGAGGAATAGTCTAATTGAGGTGACTGATTTGTTGATTCTTTTACTGGTCAAAATTCTTTAATGCTTTAACACAGTGTGATGCTTCTCGGCCTTTAATTGAAGATTGAATTCCAGTCCGATGTGTGGGAACACCGTGAGAGTGCATTGAACTATGTGTTAAACTTTGGCGTTGTGTGGGAACACTATGAGAGTGCATTGAATGTTATATGAAGCGAGAATATCATGGCATATCAATATGAAGATAAATGGTGTGTTTGATTGGTATGTTCACCTGCTGTTGTGCGTTGAAAAAATGTTTTGAAGGTCGATAGTTACACTATTCATGCATTGGTGTAATGGATATGCGTTAAGGCCATCGTGAGACCATGTGCATAATAGTACTATGTTTCAATATAGTTTGAATACTCTAAGTTTTTCATTATAGTACTATGTTATGTTGCGGGGGAGCACCCCCCCCCGCCCCCCTCCTTCGATCCCGCTCCCAATCTGCGCTCCGGGCAGGAGCGACTCGGGATCGGGTCAGGAGTGTGCTGGGAGTGATTTCGGGAGCACGCTCCCTAAAAAAATTTCGCTCCCTGCCTTTTCAGGAGCGATTTCGGGAGAGTTTTGCCTTTTTCGAATTTTTTTTTTTTTGTAGTAATGTTTGAAATGCAATTTTTTTTGAAAGAAACAAATAATTTTTGAGTGGGGCAGCGTAATGATCAAGTCTAGGCCTTAGTATTGATATGCTATTCATGGTAATATTCATTTTCATCCTTTTACTTAAATATTTAACATTACCATAAAATGACTCAGGATGTTTGAGAGTGGTTCCGGCCTCATTGGATTTCATATGGAGAAAGTAAAATTTTAGATTTCATTCAAAATCCAGCAGACTTATCAGTTTTTCAGAATTTCAAGATTGGGGATTGCAATGTTTCCATTTTGAATTTTGTCATGTATTAGGGTATGAACTCATATTTAATCAAGAGCACCAATCCTCTCTGATGTAGTGACATTGGTTATCGAACTCCTCTATCATGACCCTCCTAAAAATGTATGCATCACTCAAACAAAATCTTGACTTGACATGCTATGCTTGTTCTATCTTATGTTAATGCTTAGAGGGTGATATTAATGACAAAGATCCCTATACAGATACAGAGGTAATGACAAAGATACCTCTGGATATTAATGCTGAGAGGGTGATATTAATGACAAAGATCCTGATTTTCCAACAACACTAAAAAATTAGACATTTCTCATGGTGGCAAGAGGCCCAAGCATAAGAAATAGATAATAGATTTACTTCTCTTTTCTAGTTTCTAGTAGCTTTTATAACTATTGTCTCTTTCATATTTATTATGATATTTTTTTAAACAATATATGACAATTTAAGTTTGAAGTTGGCAATTATAACTCATTAGTAATGAATTATGAATATGATGCTTCATGAAAGTTGAAAGTTGTTTCATTTCATTTCATTTTAT